>JAGFBZ010000010.1:0-180612 GCA_018398805.1 Hirundichthys speculiger
ACAAGAGCTGTGGGCCCTACACAACCAATCTTGACAACTTTCCCTCGCACACAGCAAGGACGGGGTAGATCTAGAGCAGGGGTGTCCAGCTCCAGTCCTCGAGGGCCGCTGTCCTGCATGTCTTTGATGTTTCCCTGCTTCAGCACACCTGATTCAAATGAATGGGTCGTTAACTGACTTGTGCAGACCTGGATGAGGAGCTGATGACGATCCATTTATTTGAATCAGGTGTGTTGTGTCAGGGAAACCTCTAAGACATCCAGGACAGCGGCCCTCGAGGACCGAGTTTGGACACCCCTGATCTAGAGCCTTCTTCTTTTCTATGCAGAACACTGTGATGTTTACTGAGCTGTGAACTAATAAATAATTTTAGAATATGGAGTATTGTTACTGTTTATTATTGTTCTCAGATTTACTATAAAATGTATAGAGTGCTGCTTATTGTATTCTATTTTATTATTATTCACAAACTTACATTACTGCACAGAACATTTAAGATTATTTCATTACAGATTGAGGGTAAATATTGTTATTGTTCACTGTGATGTATTGGGTAGTACTCATTTTGATTAAGACTGATTAACTCTATGATGTTTATGGTATACAGCTGAGAACTGATTGCTAAAAGTACAGAATATTATTTCTTATAAGAAGTAGAAATTGACAGGGTAGTAAATAATGCTGTTCTTGCACAATATTTGTCACTTAATTGGCCTTAGGATACTGTTGTTGAGCTTACCAGTTTTACATAACGGGCAGATGTTACAGATGACGATGTTGTTGTAATTCACATAAACAAGGAAACATGTCCATCATAATTTTAATGTTAACAGTGCAAAATGAAAAGGTTATACCCACCTTTCCTATTGGGTTAAAGAGCCAATAAAAACATGAAAAATACTTTGTAAAAGCGAGAGGTCGGTAGCAGCTTTCATTTTTTCTTTTTGGTGGCCCCCCCCAAAATATCTGTTGTACCCCCCCGTGCCCCCCCACTAAAATTAATCTGCCTTCAAGACCCTGCAGGAGTTGCACTGTACACAAAGGTGGGGACTCTCCAGAAGGGCGGCAAAGAGGTGGACATCCTAAGATGTAGGAGGGGTCCTCCTCCCTGGAGAGTTTTCACCGACACCAGTGTGCTTTCATTCCAGGTACATTAGCATCATCTTTTAGAAATAATCTTTTATTTGTTAATAAATGCATTATTGTTATTATTATTATTATTATTATTATTGTTATTATTATTATTATTAACAACACAATCATCACTGCAAAAGGCAATCAAGGAAGATGAGGAGCTAGTGGCTCGGAGTGAAGCACCGAGGAAAAGGCTGGCAAAGGAGAAGTATCATTACACCTGCAAGAATTGTGGACAGGAAGAAAATAAAAGGACTGGACCCACCCAGCTGAAGGGGCGGTGGTACTGTCCAGCCTCAGGACTGACCTTGGATCAGTGGAAGAACAGCTTGCAGTAAATTGCTGTTAGTGCTGGTTCCATTGTTTCCAGCTGTGGCACAAAATTTGAGGAAATGCTGGTGTTGCTTTAAATTTTGGTTATTTAAATATGATTCTGACAAATCTGTGTTTGTCTGTCTGTTCCTATCAGTCTGTTTTCCTGTTTGCAGATGGTTTTAGTTTTCTTTTTTTATATTGTTATAATAAAGTTGAATTTTACTTGAGCCAAGAACAGCCTTTGCATTTATCTTTAATTTTCTCTTGACTGCTGAGCTACTGAGCTTGTTTCTCAAATAACTGACTGACTTCACCAAAAAAAGGAAGGAAAACATGATGGGAGAGTTATTTTCATTTACAGTTATACATCAATAATACATTGTTTAGGATTATGCTGCCACCTACAGGACGTTTTAGGAACGTCCAAAGAGCAGTGGAAAACTGACGATGCCAGAGCGCGAGTTCGAACCCCACAAGAGACACGGACATTAAAGTGATGATAAAACTGGCAATAAGTGCAGATGTGTGGATAAATGATGTTGAAAAGAGAAGAGAGAAGAGGAAATAAATTATATGGTGTGTATTTTTCCCCCTTTTTCTCTCTCCCCCCTGTTCTTCTGTGGAAGTGTTGAACCTGTTGGATGAAGGTTTCTATACTAGGATCTTTAGACACCAAAAAATCTTGTCTAAAATGTATAAATTAATTTCAACAATTGACTGTACAATTTCAGTTCCTTTAATTAAATGGGAGCAAGACTTAGAACTCATCACCAATGAAGAATTCTGGCCCCAAATTATCAAAAATATATTCTCTTCAGCTGCTAATGCAAATCTACAACTCATACAATATAAAATTATCCACAGAGTGCACGTTACCAGGGAAAAATATTTTAAATGGGCTTTAAAGACACAAAAATCTGCTCACATTGTACAGAGAAAGCAGTTGACTCCTACTTTCATGCCATGTGGGAATGTACACCAGTTAAACCAGTCTGGCTCAATATTATTAACTCTCTCCCAACTTCTGGACTGTTACATCCCAGTATCACCTTCCCTCTGTTTACTGGGAGACTCCTCCATGACCACCCTGGTTGCTCCAAGAAAACTCTCTTTATCACCTTAATCATTGCCAAAAAACAATTCTTGTAAATTGGAAAACAAAAAACTGAGTTAATATTACTCTCTGGAAAAATGTGTTAACTGACTTCATTGCAATGGAAAAACTGTCAGCCTCAATAAAAAAAATCAAAATGACAGTTTTGATCAAATTTGGGACAAAATGAGTCGATCTTTACATCTAAAACATAACTTGTCCCTAAAAGACCTGTGACTGATGATTATGTAATTCCTTGACTGTGGGAGGATAAAATAAACACACAACTTAAACAAAGATTTCTTAAATCTACTCCCACCATAACTGCCCACAGTTAGCTTGATCTCCTTCAGCCTGAGAATCCGTTAATAGGGATTGATCCTGGGGGAAGGATAAGAATGGGCATAGATTTTTACAGTGGATTACTGTCATCATTATTATCAAACCACATGTGCATTTCCCTCAGTAATATAACATTATCTCGCTCTCCCAGTGGGTGGGGGCCGCTGGTGCCCCACCACTAGGGGTCAGGGTTCATGGGTTGTTGCCGGGGTTTTCGTCCTGGTTGGCGCTGTGTCTCTGGTGGTTGGGGCTGGGACGAGCCCTGGGGGCGGGGACTGTGGCCTCCTCCATGGTCTCCTTGCCTGTTTTGGTCTTGGCTGCAGCGGGGGGGCTGCTTGGACCTGATGTCCTGGTGGTCCAGTCTACCTGTGCTGCCGGATGGCGGTGGGGCTTGCTGTTCCACTGTTGACCGCTGGTGGAGGGATGGGGTGGGGGGGTTGGTAGGGCAGGGTCTGGGTTGGGGTGGGGCTGGGGTGGCAGGTTCTCCCTGGGGGGCGGGAGCAGTCACTGCCTCCTGTGTGATGCCTCCCTGTTTCTCCAGGCTGCAATGGCCGAGTGGTTAAGGCGTTGGACTTGAAATCCAATGGGGGTTTCCCCACGTAGGTTCAAACCCTACTTGCAGCGTAAGACCTGACTTCCTGGAGTTCTTCTGTGGAAGTGTTGAACCTGCTGGATGAATGTTTCTGTAAGGTCAGATTTCAGAGTCTTTGGGACTGGGGGGTGTTTCCAGCTGTGTTTCTTCACTCTGGACTGCAGCTCAGTTTAGACTCTTACTCTGTTGGAAGATGAACTCAATGTGTTTTGGACTTGTTTTGCTTGAATAAACAACATCTTTTCCAAAGAGACATCATCTGGATATCAGCATATGTTGTTCAAAAGTTCTGAGTTGTGACTCTCCAAAAGTCAATGTAAAGGTACTGCCAAGTGACAGATGAACTTTCTGTGACCTCCAGACAGTTAAGACCAATAAAGGTCCGTTCATCATCAATGGTTCCTTCATAGGTGTCCAAGTTACTGTCACAGATGTGAATGAGGATTCTGACAGTCAGTTGATGGCTGCTAGAAGAGGCGCTGTGGCTTAGTTGGTCAAAGTGTCTGTCTAGTAAACAGAAGATCCTGGGTTCAAATCCCAGCAGTGCCTCAAAGCTTTTTGTTTTTCAAGGAGGAATGCTGCACATCACAGAAAGCTGACTTACAAATGTTGCAGAGACATGGAAAAAGTAGAGGACAAGCTCGTATTAACAGCGTCACAAGAAAGTCTGAGGAGGAAATCATTTTTAACTCTTCAGTGAAACTGCTTTGGCCAATAATATTAATGGAAAGTTTTGAAGCACAGATCATTTCATACATTCCATGGAGAAGAACGGACATGAGCCTAGTTTCTTTCTCCATACAGGAGGTGTCTGGTAGGAGGCTCTATGCCATTAAGAACCATTTTATTTGTACCATTTTTTAGCGTACATGTTAAGTAGTTTGTTTTCCTGTGTCATTTCACATTATTACACATAATTTATGGACATCTGTGGTTTTATTTCTTTGCATGAGTTGTTACCAACATCTGGTGAAGGTTTAGTTTCAATATCACCTTTAGAAATATATTCACTGAGTATGGGACTGAGTATGAGGCATGGGACACAGCTGGAGTCCAGAAGGAGTTGGAAGAGGCTGCTCAGATTCTGCTGCCTGTGGTGGTACCAGGACCCAAAGCTGTGGAGATTCTTTGGTGGAGCAGCCAGTTGAGAGAAAACTGACTTCACATGTGTTTTCCTTTACCAGAGTAGGTGCTGTCCCTGACATGCAGTGATCAGTCTTTACCAGTGGTGTTTCAGCAGAGAAATGGATGACTGCTGTTCAGGAGTCCTTTTTGGATGAAGGTTCACTCATTTGAAAGGGGGTTCCTGGAGACAACTTTCTAGGTACCCCCTCTTTTTCTTTTTGATAGTTGCTTCACTCGCTTCACCCTGACGCTTCACCATCTCAGCAGGTGTTTACTCTGCTTACTTCCTGATACTATCACACCCCTTAAAATCAAGGGGGCTTGGCGACCACCCCATGGCTCTTTGGCGCCCCCCTATGGGGGTCGCGCCCCACTAGTTGGGAACCACTGATCTAAGGCATGTGCGGTAACGATATATATTGCCATATATAATCTTTGCTTTTATAAAATTTATGTGTATATACATACATACACATGAGTTCACTCATATGATCCTCAGGGAAATATTCTTTCTGTCGGCATCTGCTGCACAACTTCCACTCTTCATTGATGAAGTGGATTGTGAGACTAATCTAAGGCTCCATTGTGCGACTCGACCACAAGTCCGGAGTAGTTGCATAGTGTTTTATACTCGCGATATCTTTCTCTACTTTGCTGGCGGACTTTGTCATACATTTCAGTTTGGCGAAAGCAGCTGTTCCCAAACTTCAAAATACCAAGGCCCAATTAGAAATGTGAAATCTCTGCGGCCCTGTAAATAAACCTTTAAACACCACTTTGATCAACATACAAGACTAAGGGCCTGATTTACTAAGATCCTAAATAAAGAGTACTAAATTGCGTGTGCACTGAAAAAGTTTGCGCGTGCTGTTGTTGTGTGTTTTGCGGGTGATCAACTAAGAATGCTCGCGCAATTGATAACAGGTGCAAACCGCAGTATTTAAATGAGGTGTTGCGTGTCTTACGTTTTGCGCCATGGAGAGTCTGGATTGAAAGCAGGATAGACGCAAGCGCAAAATGAAATTTGACGAGTTGGAGTTAGAGATATTAGTGGAAGAGGCAAATAAACACATTCATGAACTACAGCAAAGAAATTTAAACATCACCAAAAGAAACGCAATATGGGAGAAAATCTGCGATAGAATAAATGCAGTTGGTAAGACAAAAAGAACGGCAGATGAGATTAAAAGAAGGTGGCAAGATATAAGTCAAAGAACTAAAGAAAAAGTGGCCTTTAATAAATAAAATAAAAAGCCTCCATAACCGCGGAGCGCTGTCATTACGGAGATGCGTCTCTGCGCGCAGCTGTGGCATCAATGAGTGGAGCTGTGGCTGGAGCCGACTCGTCCTCACACACTACTCATTCGTAAAAAAAGTATATGTTTTTTCATAAAATCCATCCATCCATCCATCCATCCATCCATTAGCTTCCGCTTATCCGAAGTCGGGTCGCGGGGCAGCAGCTTCAGAGGTCCAGATCCCCCGGCCGCTTCCACCAGCTCCTCTGGGAGAATCCCGAGGCGTTTTTCATAAAATGATGTGGAAATAACCCATTTTATTACAACTGAAATTGTACTTGGGAGGAGTATTTTCACCGGACATTTTGACCGGAGAGATTATAAAATCCCGGACTTCCGCATATTTTACCAGACAAAGTCCAGCAATTACCAGACAACGGAAACCCTGGTGCCTCCTGTGGCAACCTTTTGCTGAAGAATACTCGATTTAACATTCAAATAAAATATTTCTCCTTTTGCATGTGCAAACAAATTTACACGAGTCCGAAAGACTCTCTCTCTGCGTATTCTTTGATTTTGGCGATGTCGCCTCCTTGCCACAATCACAGCAGCCATCGGTGCGTAATGCTGGACAGAATAGCACCTTCCTTTCGAACGTACTAAATACAGACGCAATCACAATCCCCGCAATTACTTTCAGGGTTGGTAAATCTCATTGCGTGTGGTAAATGAACCTATTTGCATTTTCCCCTCCCAGTATTTAGCGCTTTCTGGCGAGTACGCCCCATATTGATTATTCATCAGGGCAAAAGTACTAAATGAACAGCGTGTGCTATTTTGCTCATTTGAGAGGTGCAGTCCTCTTTGCACGCGGTTAGTAGATCAGCTTGCGCATTGGTTTGCGGGTGGTGTCAAGTTTGCACACGTTTTTACGCACGCAAACCTTTAGTAAATCAGGCCCTATAAGCTACATTTCAATATAAATGTCAACAGACAAGATGACACTTCTCACTTATCATGTTAAATTAAGATTACAATAGAATAACACTCAATTGGTTTATTACTTCTATATTTTTTTTAAATCATGTAATACATATTTTACAGTAGATTAAAAACATTTTAAAAAAAATTGAGGACTTAAGGACTTAAAACATGTTTATTTTTAATGACCTCTCATGGCCCACATGCAGTACCTCAATGGCCCACCAGGGGGCTGCGGCCCACACTTTGGGAATCACCTGGGCTAAAATACTTGTGGCTAGGTAACTCATAGCGTCCATTAAGTGTCTTTATCATGTTCCTAAAGCCGCTTTTTTCCACTCTAAGAAATGGCATCATTTCTTCAACAAGTATACAGTAATGGCATTAGTAATATAAATCCACCTCTGATTCTTTTTATCGTACGAACTGACCGACGTTGCACCAGTCTTTTTTACTAGCACTTCCTCCTCCTCATCTCGCTCCACGTTTGCAACCACTGCCATGTTTTCACATTCACTTTCGACCAAAGTAGGCACAGCTTACTTATTATCAACTTGCAAATTCGCTGTAGGCTGGTATTGTAAAAATCTCTACGGTTACCTACATTTTGTATAGTTTCTATCGTATATCGTTTCACACCGCCCGCTGCTAATTTGAACTAAAACTAACTAAAGCAACTTGATAATCTGATACTAGAACCTGATACTAAATCCTGATGTTAAATCCAAACAAAGGATTAAATACAAGGGGTTGGAAGTTAACTACCTAACAAAAAGGGTTAAGGTATTTGATGTCAGTGTTAACTGTTGTCTGTTGTCTTTTGTATAAACTTTCAATATTAACCCGGCAGTTAAAGCTTCTTCCTTGGTCTGTGGTCTTTTTGCTCTCTCAAGCATACAGAAATCCAATTTTTGCTCCAGTAGACGAACTTAGCTGAACGTTTCTGGTCCAACGGATATTGATGAGTACCATTGCATGTTATTACCCTGTATTCACCTGTCACAGGTGTTACAGAAACAGAATGTAAATTGTGCCATGCTTGAAGTGGATCTGACAAAGCTTAGTTTTAGTGAGAAATTCAACTTCACTCAGCATCACACACATAATACACTGAATGATACTGGTCCTTAAAGGGTCATTTGGAAGTCAAGCCAGGGAAAAAGGGGAAGATTTTTTATCGTCGGAATTTCCGCAAACATCCAAGTTTCCTGTGCCACCTGCTGGCGGGGGAGGAACTGCAGGATAGTATGGGATTTTGAAAGGTTGGTATCTGGCATGCTGACGTTCCAGCCAGAAAAGCGTTGAGCTCTTTTTCATCATTAGCTCCACATGAGGGAGAGTCTAAATCAAAGTCTGTCCTTTATCATGTTCCAGGGGTGCTTGATAAAATTTAGACAAGTGATGGAGCAGGGTGCAGCTGTTGCTTCCTTCGATAGCTCAGTTGGTAGAGTGTAGGACAAAGGCACAGGACATCCTTAGGTCGCTGGTTCAACTCTGGCTCGAAGGATTACATTATTTTTTTTCCGGCCTCGGCGAAGCTCTCTGGGGTCCAACACCACTGCTCATCAAAGTTCTCATCAAGTTCTCTCTGAGTAACCTCTGGGCCGGACAGCTCAACCATTCAAATTGCAACAGGGCTCTGCTACTCAATGTCAACAGCAGGGCTAGCGGCGCATCAGAAGGTTCTAGATTCGACTCCTGGCTAGCTCACCAAAGGAAGCTCACTCCCTTAGTCTTTGCTACAGGCAATTTTCCTTGCTCACTGTTTGCACTGGGGAAAGCGTCGCTCCAAAGGTCCTGCAGGACAGACCTTCTTTCAACACCTCTCCATGGCTTCCCCACTTCCCCACTTCACTTCACCCAGTACGCCTGTCTTTTGTGGCCTCACTTGTCTTATCTCTCTTATCAAAGGTAAATATCATCCCCAGAGGACACATGGGCAGCACAACCCTGCATGCTCTTTCAGCCTCACTGCTTGTTCACTCACTTAGCTGTAGAAACCCATACACATGCCTTAGCAGCACAGGCTCCACACGGTACATCCACTCTGGTTTTGATGCTATTTCCCCTTACCTCTTTTCTTCTTTGTGTTCCTTCTTAATATCATCATTCAAAGGAAAATGCCCCCCCTGGAGGACTTGAGCAGAAGTCCTCCCTGTGATTTAATTGAAAATTGAGTGTTTTGATTCACTTTGAAGGGCAAACCTTCACAGTTCCAAGACTCCACCGTCAGCTGTGATCGTATAGTGGTGAATATCTGCGTTGTGGCCACAGCAACCCCGGTTCGAATCCAGGTCACAGCAACTCTGTCAGGAGCTTCTCTGTGCTCTGTTTAGGAAAAAAATGAAGACTGCCAAACATTTGTTTATAGGATAAGTCTTTTGGACTTGTCCTCAATGATAAGGTGAGCAGAATTTCTGCATATTGGAGATGCTAAATTAAAATTGTCTGATTGAAGGCTATCCTTTGATCGTTGAAGGTAAAGATAAGATAAATGATTTGTTCAAATAACTGTTTTTCATTCAACTAAAATGGTCACATGCAAAGCACAACATATCTCACGTGAGGAAAAGACAATAAGTGTCCTAGTTTAGTTAAATTGGTCCGAGCAGCCGTCCTCCAACGCACCGCCCGTCTGCTGCTGCAGGTGCTCTGACCCAGCCAGCTTCCCTGTGACAAAACAAAGCTCATTGTGTTTGCGTCAAGCTCCGTTTTAATGCAGCGTTCTGAACGACAGAGGGCAGGTCAGTTTCATGTCATCTACCTGAGCGTGCAGCGGGTAACCATCCGAAGGCCAGACGTCCTCTTCTGGTCACAGGCGTCCTCCAGGAGCCCACTGATCCTGCTGCTGCTGCTGCTGATTTGGTTCCACCTCAGCAGTCCATCAAGCAGGAACCAAAGAAAGTACTCTGAGCTGGTGGACGTCCCTGAAGAAACACATTTGTGGTGAATGAAGAGTTTTCTGTCTGAGGTCAGGAGCTTTGTGGACAAAGCTTCTTTCATATAAAGTTTCTTCTTCCTGGTGGACGACTGTCACAAATGGAGAACTTCTTTCTGCAGGTGAATTCATCCTGCAGACAAAGATAGTGAATATGGAGTGTTTCTAACGCAGCTTTCTCCGTTTTAACAGCAGACACGTACGTTTCAGTTACAGACAGGCATTTCCCTCCTCTGAAGAGTTTCTGAGACGGATGGAGACTCATTTATTTTACTCATTCTGTGAGGACAACAGAGGCTGAGGACACAAGTGTCATGCTTGTGTTGGACAGATGGTCTACCAGCATGACTGTTGAAACATCAAAGATCTCCTCCTGAGGCTATAGCTGTAAATCTTTTCAGACCACATGGCCTAATGGACAAGGCATCTGACTTCGGATCAGAAGATTGAGGGTTCAAGTCCCTCTGTGGTTGAACTAGCTCCCAGGTCTAACTTAGAAACTGCTGCTTATTTCCCATAAAACCTGAAACAAATTCAGGATTTTGACTTGATTTTCTGTGTCCTGGCCAGGACTGAACTCCATGCTAATTTGATGCTGTCACCTCCAGGAACCCCCTTTCAAATGAGTGACCCTTCATCCAAAAAGGACTCCTGAACAGCAGTCATCCATTTCTCTGCTGAAACACCACTGGTAAAGACTGATCACTGCATGTCAGGGACAGCACCTACTCTGGTAAAGGAAAACACATGTGAAGTCAGTTTTCTCTCAACTGGCTGCTCCACCAAAGAATCTCCACAGCTTTGGGTCCTGGTACCACCACAGGCAGCAGAATCTGAGCAGCCTCTTCCAACTCCTTGACTCCAGCTGTGTCCCATGCCTCATACTCAGTGAATATATTTCTAAAGGTGATATTGAAACTAAACCTTCACCAGATGTTGGTAACAACTCATGCAAAGAAATAAAACCACAGATGTCCATAAATTATGTGTAATAATGTGAAATGACACAGGAAAACAAACCTGTGCATTGGACATCAGGTCCCCTTTTTTTTAATATTTCTTTTTATTGCCAAATGCACACTGGATATAATACATGTCTCTTACAAAGCAATCATAGTTTTATATGTTTTGTAATATACAAAAATAAAATAAGGTGCAAAAGGTAAAAAAAAACAAAAAACAAAACAAACAAAAAAAAACAGCAGCAACATCGAACGTAAATAGATTGGCTATGACAATATGGTGGACTTTGACACAGTTTGGGTTCTGTAACAGAACAACAACAAGAAAAAGTGTAAGCCTGAGCTGGAAGTTTATACAGGTGCTGGTCAACAAATTAGAATAATTTGAAATAGTGCAATCATTAAATTCTTTGAATGCATTCTTTGTGCAGAAAGCAAATCAGGTGTTCACCGCACCTGTCCTACTCGTTAGAGTAATCACAGAACTCGTTACCTGTAAAAAATTTGCTCAGCTGAGCTTTCCAAAAGGCCCATTTAGGCCATTTAACTGTGACACTGTTGTTTTATTGGATTAGAATAATGGAGAAACCGTTTCATTGAATTAGAATAAATGCTTGAATTTTTGTTTTCTGTGAAGAGTGTTCACTGTGCAGTATAAAGTCAGGGTTGAGTAGAATTTCTAAGTTGTAAAATCAATCATGGGTAAGCAGCGCGACCTCTCAACCGGAATAGTGGCTCAAATTCAAGCCCTTCGCCAACAAGGCTTGACCCAAACTAAAATTGCTGAGCAGCTCAGCATCAGCCAGTCTTCCGTCTGCAAAACTCTCAAAAAAAAACTGCAGCAAGCGCACCAACTGTTCCGGCGTCCGAAAAACTTCTGCTCGCGACAACAAGCAGCTGAGAAAGATCGCAGTCAGCAACCGGTTCAAGTCCACTTCCGAGCTCACCGACTTGTGGAACAAGCAGACCGGCGCTGACGTCTCCAGATCAACCACTTACCGTTGTCTGCGCGAACTCGGCTTCAAATCTCGCGTTCCAGCAGTAAAACCGATGCTGAACAAGAAACAAATGGAGAAACGGCTGAAGTGGGCCAAAGAACACGGCGAGTGGACTACTGAAGACTGGCAGAAAGTGGTCTTTAGTGACGAATCACGCTTCTGCACCTTCGGTGACCAAGGTCCTCGTGTCTGGCGTCGTGGCGGCGAAACCTACAACCACGAGTGCGTGAAACGATCCGTCAAGTTTCCCCAGAGCGTTATGGTCTGGGGATGCATGTCCGCTCGGGGTGTAGGGAAACTCTGCTTCCTCAAGAAGACTGTCAATGCTGCCGTATATCAAGATGTTCTGGAAACGTTCCTGATTCCGACTGTTGAGGAACAGTTCGTCGAAGAAGACTTCATATTTCAACAGGATCTTGCACCGGCTCATGCGGCAAAGTCGACCAAAGATTGGTTCACTAAAAAACAGCTTGAAGTTTTGGCATGGCCGGCCAACTCGCCTGACCTCAATGTCATTGAAAACCTTTGGGCCATCGTCAAGCGGAAAATTCGCGACAGAAAGCCGACTACGCTGGACCAACTGAAGCTGGTCAAATCGATGCCGCGGAGACTTCAGGCAGTCATACAAGCCAAGGGGGCAGCCACAAAATACTGAGAAAGTGATGATTCTAATTATAATAAAAATTATTCTAATCCAATGAAACGGTTTCTCCATTATTCTAATTCAATAAAACAACAGTGTCACAGTTAAATGGCCTAAATGGGCCTTTTGGAAAGCTCAGCTGAGCAAATTTTTTACAGGTAACGAGTTCTGTGATTACTCTAACGAGTAGGACAGGTGCGGTGAACACCTGATTTGCTTTCTGCACAAAAAATGCATTCAAAGAATTAAATGATTGCACTATTTCAAATTATTCTAATTCGTTGACCAGCACCTGTAGAACAACAATGGCAACAGAAACTAAACCGAGGCTATACATCTGATAGCAGATGAAATCAGTACCATTTGACAGGGAGAAGGACCTTTTTTCAGTCAACATCATCACAGAATTATCCTGAGAAGAAGTTCATATTGTAACATTGACCTCACTTGAGTCCTTTAGGTATTTTAATACAGGTTCCCATACTTTATCGAAAATTGCCTGTCTGCCTGCATTTTGAAATCTAAGTTTCTCCATACACAGGGTCTCACTGAGCTCCCTCAGCCACATTTCAATTGAAGGTACATTATCTGACTTCCAGTGTCTTAAAATAAGCCTCTTAGCCAAGATGGCACCAAAGCATAATGACTGTTGTAGAGACATTGTACTGTTAGAATAATGAGTTGAGTCACCCACTGATCCCAGAATGGCCACCAAGGGGCAGGGTTCGCACAGCCTTTTAAATGCCTGTGAGTAAAGATCCAATATTGAAGACCAGAATGAGTGGAGACTGGGACACGTCCATAGCTGATGAGCGAGTGTTCCAACCTGACTCTTGCATTTGTCACACAAGGCTGATACATTTGGATACATCTTGTTAACTTTTATCTTTGAGTAGTGTAGTCTATGTACTATTTTAAACTGAATTAGTTTATTCCTAACATTAATTGAGCATCGCTGAATATTTGAAAGACATGTATTCCAGTGTTCTATGGAAAGAGGCACTCCCAGTTCAGATTCCCACTCAGACCTTTGCTTTTCTGTGCTAGTTTCTATCTGGTTGAGGAGTGTCTGGTAAAAACTTGATACTGCTCCCTTTTTACCTGGCGTGATTTTAATTATTCTTTCAAGTGCATGGTGTCGTGGGATGTCTAATAGCGTTGATACGTGGGCCTTTATAAAATTTCTGATCTGCAGATAACGGAAGAAATGCGAGGCAGGCATATTATACTTAACTTTCAGTTGCTCAAAAGACATCAGGTGCCCCCTCTGATATAAATCACCCAGGGACCCCGCTCCCTTCTCCCTCCATTGAGCAAACACTGGGTCTCCAGGGCTTGAAAGCATGATTGTTACAAATCGGTGCATCACTATACATATTTTGGGGCCTTTAAATGTGATTTAATCTGATTCCATATTTTTACTGAGCTGCGTATCATAAAGTTACCTTTGTACAGTGATTTTCGGATTTTGATGGGGCTGTTCAATAGGGCTGGGAGAGAGGTTCCTTCACATGCTGCTTTCTCTAAAGAAAGCCAGGCAGGGGAAGGGCTGGTTGTATACTCAGTGACGTTCGAGTTCCTCCAGAAAGCAAGAATATTTAAATGTGCCGCCCAATAGAAATATTTGAAGTTTGGGAGGCTGAAGCCTCCCTCCTGTTTCAATTTGCAGAGGTGTTTTTTGTTTATACGTGCTACTTTGTTTTGCCAAAGAAAAGGAATCACTATAGAGTCCAGCCTCCTGAAGTATGCTTGTGGAATAAAGGATGGTATTGATTAAAAAATATATAAGAAACATGGGAGAACTACCATTTTAATGGCATTTATTCTCCCTACCAGTGATAGTGGAAGGGTCTTCCAGGATTCAATATTCTGCTTCAGTTGTTTCACCTTTAAATTCCAATTTTCCGTGAGTAGCAAGCCAGGTTTCCTGGTGACAGACACCCCAAGGTACGTGAACCTGTCCGTGGCGATTTTAAAGGGAACAGAGTTCAGCGTGTTATGATTTAGATGTACTGGCATTAATTCACTTTTTTCCCAGTTAATTTGAAAGCCTGAAAGGGAGCCGAAATGGTCAAATACCTCAATGATTGATGAGATGGATTCTTTTGGGTTAGACACATACAATAATATGTCGTCCGCATAAAGCGAAAGGTGATGTTTTTGCCCTTTAATAGAGACAGGTGATATCATGGGATGCTGACGTATTTTTGTAGCTAGCGTTTCTACAACCAAATCGAAAAGGTAGGGGGAAGTGGGCTCTCCCTGTCTAGTTCCACGAAGTAGTGGGAATTCAGAGGAGACATCCTGGTTTGTAATAACGCTTGCAGTAGGATGAGCATACAAAATCCGTATCCAGTCTATAAATACCTTCCCAAAGCCGAATGCATTTAAGGTTTCATACATGTATGGCCACTCGACCTGGTCAAAGGCCTTTTGAGCATCAACTGATATTACCACTGTTTCTGTATCATGTTTAGTATACAATATGTTGAATAGACGCCTTAAGTTAAAATAAATATGCCTGTTAATAAACCTGTTTGATCAGGATGCACAATCGTCTGAATATGTGTTTTTAAGCGGTTTGCCAGGATCTTGCTAATCAGCTTTGTTTCATTTGGGATCGGTGACACTGGCCTGTAGGATGAGGCTTCCAATTCATCCCTGCTCTTTTTTAAAATTAGTGAGATGTTTGCTCTATAAAGTGTTTGAGGCTGCCTGCCCTTTGCTGTAGCATGCTTAAACATACGTAGCAGGAGTGGGGCTAATTTCTTACAAAAACACTTATAAAATTCTGTTGTGAACCCATCGGGCCCAGGTGTTTTGTTATTTGGAGATTCCTTAATTGCTTGTATAAGCTCTTCTATGGAAATTCCCTTATCAAGCAGAGCTACTGAATCAGGGCTGAGTTGAGGCAGGTTGAGTTGGGAAAGAAATGATTTAATTCTGTCAGTATCATGGTTACCATTTGACTTGTATAAGTTTGAATAGAATTCCATAAAATGTGTATTTATTTCTTTAGGGTCTGTGAGAATAGTTCCCGAACCTGATCTTATTCTGTGTATAGCCTGCGAAGCTTGAATGTGCCTCAGTTGACGTGCTAATAATTTCTGGGGCTTGTCACCTATCTCAAATTGCATGCATCTGTTTAATTCTATTTAACTGCTTATTGACCTGAGAGGATAAAATTGTATTGTATTCCTGTCTCAAGGAGACTATTGAATTCAGGGTGTTGGGGTCTGACGAGGCTTGCTATGAGTTTTCTAGCTCGGTGATAGACTCGTCCAGTTCCACTAATCTTTTTTTTTGACTGTTTTTTCCTATTTGCCATATAAGAAATGATCTTGCCTCTGAGCAATGCCTTGATAGCCTCCCATAATGTCGAGTCGTCGACATCTCCTGTGTCATTTGTAGCTATAATTTCTGGCAACCTTTCTGACATGAATTTCAAGAAGCTTTTATCTTTTAAGATGGTGTTGTCAAATCTCCAGGAGTGGGCGCTCTTACAGTGTTTAAGCTTGATATCCAGGGACACTGGAGCATGATCACTTACCAAGATATTATGGTAATTGTAGAGCCGAAAAATGAATCTGCAGCTTAACGGGCCTCAACTGCTCTGGGGCCTTGACTTCTCATCCTCAAACCTGCTGTCTTTAGGTCACAGGGATTGTTGTCCTTATCTAGTTGCTGAGTTTATGTCTAGACAGATCACCAGATTTACAAGGTTATGGGTTGCTGTAATTTTCCATCTCATGCTGAACTGTATGGAATGAACTGTCCCCCGTTAATCTTGGCATTCTTCTGAAGAATCCCGATGCTGTGAAGTGCTCTGTGATTTTTGGCTGCAGCCTTGGAGAATAAACCTCCGTTTTGCACCTCCGTTGTTGTCAGTGCCTTACTTCACAGCTAAATAGATTGCCTCACCAGGGCACAGAAATTAATAGTTCTTACAACCAAGAAGATCCTAAATTCTTGGCATTACAGTGGCGTCCCTGGGTTTTCTTTTTTGGGTTTTTCTGCGCCGTGTCTGCTGCTCGTCCGCTGCGGGCCCCGGATCGGGGGAGGTGTAGCTCCTTTTGGCCGCAAGTTCCGTTAGCCTTGGAAATCCGGCCTCGTGACGGGGCTCCGTGGCGGCGGGTCGGGGACTTTGGCTGCAGTCTGGACGGACCCCTGTGCTCTGGTGAGTGTACTTTTTTTCTTTTTGGGCGGACGTGTGTATTTTTTTCCTTTTTGGGGACGGTGTGCTGTGCTGTGCTGGCTGTGCTGTTGTGCTTTGCTGTCTGTGCTCTGTGCCCTTGTGCTGTGCTGCTTGGCTGCTGGCCTGTTTCTGTGTCCGTGGGATCGCGCGCACATTGGTCTTCTGTCGCCTTTGGTGCCGGATCCGGGGGAGCGCCGGTGGTCCCTGGTGTTACTGGCCGAGGGGGGCCAGGCTGCCTGGTGTGCGCTGTGTGGGCTGCACCCATGTGAGACAGAGGGGTGACCCTGCCTCCGACGCCGTTGTCGTCTGGTCCCGGTGTGGTGGTGTGCGTAAATTTTGTTGCTGTGCATAAAAAGGGGGGGACCTGGAGGTGTTATAGATTGATTGGACTGACAGGGGTCACCTAGGAGGCAGTGCCGTGATTCGGTGACGACCGGGTCTTGGGGCGGTGGAGAAACAGCGGCAGCGTCTGGTGAGTCTTCAGATGATGACATGTTCAGACGTTCGGGGTCACCAATGTGGAAGTCAGCAGAAAGAGACGAAAGTAGTTTGAGTCTCGCTTTATTCTCCAAAGCTTCCAACCAGAACAACGAATACCAAAAGCATGATACAGAATGTTCATCAAGAGTACGGTCTCTCCTTCCTCCCCGCTCTTCCTTTTCCTCTCTCTCCTTCACAATAAAAGCGTACATTCAGAGCTTACATTCTGGTGTGAAATATAGTAAGATTAGTGTCCGCCACAACAACATATTACAACTACGCCATTAAATATGGCAACTTAAAAATGCAAAAATAAAATACAATTAAAAATCCCTTCTACATTTATATGATCAATTGTAACTGTATATTTTAAATGTAAACATTTTGCATTTTGCATCTGCATCAAACTAAAGTACAGTGTCAGTGTCAATCACACTTAAACTTTTCCACCTTACAGAAGTTCAGCACCACTTTTCTAAACAAAAGAACCAAATGTGCTTCTTCTGGTGCTGCAGGATTCAACAAACTCCTGTCAGATCACGTTAATGCTCAGCTTGATCGTTTGCTCGCTGACACATGGAGCTGCCGGTAGCCCCGCCCGTTAGAAACAGCATGTGGACTAAACTACTCTGAGAAATAGGGGGGTCACAATGTTTCAACAATTTAAAAAAAAAAGGTTTTTACGTTTATAATTTGCAGCGCTTGTGTTGTACTTTTATTGAACATGACTATATTATTATTCAATTGTTTTTGTGTGCTTACAATGATTTTTTGGGGGGGACAACTTTATGGACACGTCCCCTGTGCCCCCCCCCCCCCCCGGGGATTTCCGCCTATGCTCCAGACGACTCTGGAGATGTGACTGTTTAAAATAAGTCACTAGCGATTTGGCAGAGTCAATGAGCCCAGAGATCTCTTCACCAAACACTTCTTCTTCTTTATGTTTACCAAGAGTGGTATGCTGTACCGTGTTCAGGACATTCAACCGTGTCACAGTACGGAGAGCAGCGACGATGTTTGACCCCTGGTCTGTAACATACACCAGCTTGGAAAAAAAACTCTTCAAGTCCAAATTTACGCAGTGCTTGCATTAAAGCTGGCCTTGTATTGTCAGCTGTTTTCTGCAACGCGCTGTCCCATTCTGCGGTGCAAAGCACTCAATTCAATTCAATTCAAAATTTCAAAAATACTTTATTAATCCCCCAAGGGGGAAATTCAAGTATTAGAATTTTCTGTACACCAGAAAAAATCTGGTGTACTAGGGGAGCTGCTAGCGTCCAGCGCTCCTTTTCATGCCAGGTCCCGTGGTCCGAGTGCTAACTCCAGGTAACCGCCATTAGCAGCCGTTAAAACAGTTAACAGCCGTTAGAACCAGTATATCTCCATAATGATGACCAGTGAGATATCTCCAGGTCAAAGGAGGAAACACCGATGAACCAGACCGTCTCCTCTGGGAAGACTGAGCTCCATTCAGTCCGGCGAGCGACGGAGCCGACCGTCCCAGAGCCCGGTTCATCATGCGGACCAGACCAGGCCGTTGTCGTCTCCCCCGGCGGTGCTGGGCCCCACCAGGTCACCAGACGGCCCCTGCCAGGTCAGCTGACCCATCCGGCGTGTAGACAGCTGGACGGGGGCAGCATGCCGCCGCCGCTACGTCGGGGGCTCCCGTCCCGGCTCCAGTGGCTAGCCTGCAGCCACGCTGCAGCCCGGATCCAGTGGTGGTGGTTGACGCGGGTAGCAGTTCAGGACTACTTAGCTTAGCTTTCCTGAACCGGCCTCCAGTGACACCGCCCATGTCCGGCAGGTCTCCACCAGCCGCAAGAGGACCGATCCGCCCCCTGCAGACAGTATGTAGACATCTGACCGCAGATCACCACAAACTGGAGTGTCCAGTGTCGTTCCTTCAGCTCCCACTCTTTGTTAATGTAATGCATGGTCATACATAGATAGCCTACCTTTCAGAAATCATCAGTCCAAAAATCAAGCGTGACAGCACAGTTGCAGTCAGTCATTTGGGATTTTATCTCAGGAGCAATGCTTTCTCTGGTTTCCTCAGCGAACCTCTTAAGCCTGCGAGAGACGGTGGTTGGATCTGGCAAAAGTTGTTGTGCATCAACTACACATGCTCGCGCTCCGACATTTATTAGCCCCTGAGCTAACTCTTAAAAGCCGACACCACTAACTGTTTCAAAAGACCTGATGTCTAAACTGACAAATTTCACTGCCAGCTGCGCTATTTTCTCCTCGTCCACCCGCCTTGGTTGTTTGTAACTTTGAGGGAAAAAAGGTTCAATTGCTGAGCTGGATGATGATGTCCTGGCACCTGTTGCTGTTGTCCTGTTGCATGACTCACCTGTTGCTGTTGTCCTGTTGCATGACTCACCTGTTGCTGTTGTCCTGTTGCATGTCTCAGCATGTTTCCTGAGGGAAGACGTTCCCAGTTTCTGACTGTCCTATGCCAGAATTTTGTTACATGCTTTGTAGCCAGTTAATGTCTTGTCATCTTCGTCTGCTATTAAACCAAACTTACTCCAGATGTCAGACGTTGCCCTGGAAGAGTCGTTGTTAACTATTTTATACGCACCGCTTGCCAGTTTTGTTTTGATCTGCTCAGACATGCTGATGCTGCTGATGCAGTCGTGTGTAAGTGACGAAAATAGCTGCGTGCCAACAAATGGCTGCATGGCTGCATGGCTGCATGGCTGCATGGCTGCATGGCTGCATGGCTGCATCGCTGCATGGCTGCATGGCTGCATGGCTGCATGGCTGCATGGCTGCATGGCTGCATGGCCCGGCTGCTGTGATATCAAAAAAATAGCCTCCTACAATTACCATTTTGATTGTGCTACCCATGCTACCACCCACGTGTACCCGACCCGGTGCAGGACTCTGCGTCACTCTTGGTCACTCTGCCCTTAATGCAAATAACAGTTTGTGTATATATATTTATATTGCAATATTTCTGGTCTACATTGTTTGTTATATTTCTCCCTTAATCGCATGCACCATCATCGCCACAACAAATTCCTCGTATGTGTAAAATCGTACCTGGCAATGAAGCTGATTCTGATTTTGATTACATCTGCAGTTGTATTTACTAATTAGGACTTCATGATTCAGTTTATTTTGGCCTGACACTTTCAACCTTATAACTGAAAGAGGGCATATTTCCTTTGTCAGAAGACTATACATCCAAATCCTTACCAACATCAAAATAACACTTGAATTTGGGTCTTTCTTTCGTTCCTTCTTTCTTCTTGTGAAAAGTGGCTAATGTTACCTCATGCTCATCCCCGATTCTGCTATGGCCAAGAAAATATTAAACACTGCGTAAGAAATAAACAATTGATTTCAATTCTAAAGTTGCATACAATAGACTTTAACTGTTAAAGTTTAACAGATATCACACCTAAACACAGTGGCGGCGGCAAAACATTTTCATTGCAGTTGTTTAGGGGTTGCTAAACAATTGTATGGAGTTGCTAGCCAATTTACTGCAATACCAATTAAATAGCATAAATATGGACATGTATGTCATTACCGGCCTACTCATTCTAATCAGCGCTATCTGAAACTAGCGCGCATGCCATGAAACAGATTAAAAAAATCTATTTGAAGTTCGTTATTATAATTTTACCATATAGTCATGCCGCTTTTCACAGCAGTGAGAAATGTACATTAACAGCCAAGACTACAAATCATTTAACAATAACCTGTTCATCACATTTTAACAAGTTAATATTCACATAAGTTCACATCAGCAGAGATCTGGCAGACTTACGCTTCAACAGATAGCCTCCATTTTGATGTAACTTTTCTAACGGCCCGTTTTTTTTTTCCCAAGCTGACTTCGCGTGACCCCTGCAGGCCAGCTCTCATCGTTTTTAATTGTCTTCCTTTTATTTTAATTTAAAACAAAAACACATGAAATTAAAGGAGCCGTGTACCCTCCCCCTCCTCCCCGACCAGAGGTTGCCAGGTCGGCTGCAGAATGCAGCAGGAACGTAGGCTGCCATGGCAAGCGACGAGTCCTACACAGTAAGTTTATTTTCTGTTAATTATATTTAATGCTTTATGAAAGATCTTTTCTTTCTTTGATCTTACGTAACTAGAGGAAATATTTTCCCATTGAGGCGTTTCGTAACCTGAAAGTTCCGTATGTAGAGGCGTTCGTAAGTAGAGGTACCACTGTTACCTTGTCCAAGTAAATTAGCGTTAGCCAAACATTTAGCTATGAATCTTACCTGTCCAGGAGAAAATCTGCAACGTTGGCGTCTGTCTTCAAATTCTTCTCCGCTTTCAGCCGTCTCCATCTATCAAAAGCATCTCCTATACAAATCCTTGTTTTATTTCGGACCTTGTCACGACGTAACTCGGATTCATAACGAGGTCTTTTAGGTTTTGGAAAGCTAGACATTTTTTCATCCAACACGTTCGTAGCGGCTGCTGCGATAATTAGACCCGAACTGGCAACCCGGATGCCGAAACACTACTGACTTGGTGATTGGGAGATAGGTGGAGGGTGGAGCTTCAGGCCAAAACAAAAAATGACAACATCAACATCAGTTGAGGGCTGCAACTCCTCTTTTTAAACGGGAATATCCTGGCTTGAGTGCTGTTGTCAGTGACATAAGTATTTGAAATGAACATGATTTTTAAATGTCTGTTGACATATCGGGGTAATTTTATGATTCGTTTTATTAGATCTCTTACATACGGCTCCTTTAATTTTAAATTAAATTGTCACCATTTTTATTTTATTTAACACAATTAAGATTTTTTCATTTTTAATAGTCTCCATTCTTGGGGTTGCTTTGAGGTTGCTAGGCCATGTTTTGGGGTTGCTATAGCAAGCGCCGCCCCTGCCTAAACAGTGACTGCTGATGACAAGAACAGGTATTCCTGAACGTGGTAATTCATCCATCTGCCTGGTGGGGGCAGCACCGTGGCTCGAGACAACAGAAACAACCTCCAGAAACAGTAGAGGAAGAGGAGACCGCTCACACCGTTCCTGTTTAGCTCCACTGTCATTGACCGACAGGTAACACATTCAAGCTTAAATCCCAAATCATTTCTGTGCTCTATTCCTGTTCACGTGACTTTACTGCTAACAGCACCGAGGAAATGGGCCGAAAAGTGACAGTAGCGACCTGCTCGCTGAACCAGTGGGCTCTGGACTTTGAAGGCAACGCGGAGAGGATTCTGAGAAGTAAGTTTTACAGGAGCTGGGACCTCCAAATATGTCCAAATATATGTTCTCCATTTAGTTCTTCAGAAAAAATAGTCCAAATATATGTGCTCCATTTAGTTCTACAGAAGAAATAGTCCAAATATATGTGCTCTATTTAGTTCTACAGAAGAAATATGTCCAAATATATGTGCTCCATTTAGTTCTACAGAAAAAATAGTCCAAATATATGTGCTCTATTTAGTTCTACAGAAGAAATAGTCCAAATATATGTGCTCTATTTAGTTCTACAGAAAAAATAGTCCAAATATATGTGCTCTATTTAGTTCTACAGAAAAAACAGTCCAAATATATGTGCTCCATTTAGTTCTATAGAAAAAACAGTCCAAATATATGTGCTCTATTTAGTTCTATAGAAAAAATAGTCCAAATATATGTGCTCTATTTAGTTCTACAGAAGAAATAGTCCAAATATATGTTCTCCATTTAGTTCTATAGAAAAAACAGTCCAAATATATGTGCTCTATTTAGTTCTACAGAAGAAATAGTCCAAATATATGTGCTCCATTTAGTTCTACAGAAGAAATAGTCCAAATATATGTGCTCCATTTAGTTCTACAGAAGAAATAGTCCAAATATATGTTCTCCATTTAGTTCTATAGAAAAAATAGTCCAAATATAGTGCTCTATTTAGTTCTATAGAAAAAATAGTCCAAATATATGTTCTCCATTTAGTTCTACAGAAGAAATAGTCCAAATATATGTGCTCTATTTAGTTCTACAGAAGAAATAGTCCAATATATGTTCTCCATTTAGTTCTACAGAAAATAGTCCAATATATGTTCTCCATTTAGTTCTACAGAAAAATAGTCCAAATATATGTGCTCTATTTAGTTCTACAGAAAGAAATAGTCCAAATATATGTTCTCCATTTAGTTCTACAGAAAAATAGTCAAAAATATATGTATATTGCTCTATTTAGTTCTAAGAAAATAGTCCAAATATATGTGCTCTATTTAGTTCTATAGAAAAAATAGTCCAATATTGTGCTCTATTTAGTTCTACAGAAAAATAGTCCAAATATATGTGCTCTATTTAGTTCTATAGAAAAAATAGTCCAAATATATGTTCTCCATTTAGTTCTACAGAAAAATAGTCCAAATATATGTGCTCTATTTAGTTCTATAGAAGAAATAGTCCAAATATTGTCTCTATTTAGTTCTAGAAAAAATAGTCAAATATATGTGCTCTATTTAGTTCTACAGAAAAATAGTCCAAATATATGTCTCTATTTATTCTATAAAAATAGTCCCAAATATATGTGCTCTATTTAGTCTACTAGAAAAATAGTCCAATATATGTTCTCCATTTAGTCTATAGAAAATAGTCCAAATATATGTCTCCATTTAGTTCTACAGAAAAATAGTCCAAATATATGTGCCTATTTAGTTCTACAGAAAAATATAGTATATGTCTCCATTTAGTTCTATAGAAGAAAATAGTCCCAATATATGTGCTCTATTTAGTTCTATAGAAGAAATAGTCCAAATATATGTGCTCATTTAGTTCTACAGAAAAAATAGTCCAAATATATGTGCTCTATTTAGTTCTATAGAAAAAACAGTCCAAATATATGTGCTCTATTTAGTTCTACAGAAGAAATAGTCCAAATATATGTTCTCCATTTAGTTCTATAGAAAAATAGTCCAAATATATGTTCTCCATTTAGTTCTACGAAAAAATAGTCCAAATATATGTTCTCCATTTAGTTCTACAGAAAAAATAGTCCAAATATGTGCTCCATTTAGTTCTATAGAAGAATAGTCCCAATATATGTGCTCTATTTAGTTCTATAGAAGAAATAGTCCAAATATATGTGCTCTATTTAGTTTCTATAGAGAAATAGTCCAAATATATGTGCTCTATTTTAGTTCTTAGTTCTCTCTTAGTTCTAAGAAATAGTCCAAATATATGTGCTCTATTTTAGTTCTACAGAAAATAATAGTCCAAATATATGTTCTCCATTTAGTTCTAGAAAAAATAGTCCAAATATATGTGCTCTATTTAGTTCTACAGAAGAAATAGTCCAATATATGTTCTCCATTTAGTTCTACAGAAGAAATAGTCCAAATATAGTTCTCCTTTAGTTCTACAGAAAAATAGTCCAAATAATGTGCTCTATTTAGTTAGTCCCAAATCAAATATGTGCTCTATTTAGTTCTACAGAAGAAATAGTCCAAATATATGTCTCCATTAGTTCTATACAGAAAAAATAGTCCAATATATGTGCTCTATTTAGTTCTACAGAAGAAATAGTCCAAATATATGTGCTCCATTTAGTTTCTACAGAAAAAATAGTCCAAAAAATTATGTTCTCTATTTAGTTCTACAGAACAAATAGTTCCCAAATATATGTGCTCTATTTAGTTCTACAGAAAAATAGTCAAAATATGTTCTCTATTTAGTTTCTACAGAAAAAATAGTCCAAAATATATGTGCTCTATTAGTTCTACAGAAGAAATATCCATAGTCCAATCCCAATATGTGCTCCATTTAGTTCTACAGAAAAATAGTCCAAATATATGTGCTCTATTTAGTTCTATAGAAGAAATAGTCCAAATATATGTTCTCCATTTAGTTCTACAGAAAAAATAGTCCAAATATATGTCTCTATTTAGTTCTACAGAAGAAATAGTCCAAAATATGTGCTCTATTTAGTTTCTATAGAAGAAATAGTCCAAATTATGTGCTCTATTTAGTTCTACAGAAGAAAAATAGTCCAAATATATGTGCTCTATTTAGTTCTACAGAAGAATAGTCCAAATATATGTCTCCATTTAGTTCTATAGAAAAAATAGTCCAAATATATGTGCTCTATTTAGTTCTATAGAAGATAGTCAAATATATGTGCTCTATTTAGTTTCTAAAAAATAGTCCAAATATATGTTCTCTATTTAGTTCTACAGAAAAAATAGTCCAAATATATGTTCTCATTTAGTTCTACAGAAGAAATAGTCCAAATATATGTGCTCTATTTAGTTCTATAGAAGAAATAGTCCAAATATATGTGCTCTATTTAGTTCTATAGAAAGAAATAGTCCAAATATATGTGCTCTATTTAGTTCTATAGAAAAAATAGTCCAAATATATGTGCTCTATTAGTTCTAGTTCTACAGAAAAAATAGTCCAAATATATGTGCTCTATTTAGTTCTACAGAAAAAATAGTCCAAATATATGTGCTCTATTTAGTTCTATAGAAGAAATAGTCCAAATATATGTGCTCCATTTAGTTCTACAGAAGAAAAAGTCCAAATATTTGCTCTATTTAGTTCTACAGAAAAAATAGTCCAAATATATGTGCTCTATTTAGTTCTATAGAAGAAATAGTCCAAATATATGTGCTCCATTTAGTTCTACAGAAGAAATAGTCCAAATATATGTGCTCTATTTAGTTCTACAGAAAAAATAGTCCAAATATATGTTCTCCATTTAGTTCTATAGAGAAAAAATAGTCCAAATATATGTGCTCTATTTAGTTCTATAGAAAAATATGTCCAAATATATGTGCTCTATTTAGTTCTACAGAAAAATAGTCCAAATATAGATTTCTATAGAAAATAGTCCAAATATATGTGCTCTATTTAGTTCTATAGAAAAATAGTCCAAATATATGTGCTCTATTTAGTTTCTACAGAAGAAATAGTCCAAATATATGTTGCTCCATTTAGTTCTACAGAAGAAATAGTCCAAATATATGTGCTCTATTTAGTTCTATAGAAGAAATAGTCCAAATATATGTCTCCTATTTAGTTCTACAGAAAAAATAGTCCAAATATATGTGCTCTATTTAGTTCTACAGAAAAATAGTCCAAAATATATGTGCTCTATTTAGTTCTATAGAAATATATGTGCTCGAAAAAATAGTCCAAATATATGTGCTCTATTTAGTTCTACAGAAAGAAATAGTCCAAATATATGTGCTCTATTTAGTTCTACAGAAAAAATAGTCCAAATATATGTGCTCTATTTAGTTCTATAGAAAGAATAGTCCAAATATATGTGCTCTATTTAGTTCTATAGAAGAAATAGTCCAAATATATGTGCTCCATTTAGTTCTATAGAAAAAATAGTCCAAATATATGTGCTCTATTTAGTTCTATAGAAAGAATAGTCCAAATATATGTGCTCTATTTAGTTCTATAGAAGAAATAGTCCAAATATATGTGCTCCATTTAGTTCTATAGAAAAAATAGTCCAAATATATGTGCTCTATTTAGTTCTATAGAAAAAAAAAGTAGAAAAAAATAGTCCAAATATATGTGCTCTATTTAGTTCTATAGAAGAAATAGTCCAAATATATGTGCTCTATTTAGTTCTATTTACAGAAAAAATAGTCCAAATATATGTGCTCTATTTAGTTCTACAGAAAAAATAGTCCAAATATATTCTCTATTTAGTTCTATAGAAGAAATAGTCCAAATATGTGTCTCTATTTAGTTCTATAGAAATAGAAATAGTCCAAATATATGTCTCCATTTGTTCTATAGAAAAATAGTCCAAATATATGTGCTCTATTTAGTTCTATAAGAAAATAGTCCAAATATATGTTCTCCATTTAGTTCTATAGAAAATAGTCCAAATATGTTCTCTATTTAGTTCTATAGAAAAATAGTCCAAAGATATGTTCTCCATTTAGTTCTACAGAAAAAATAGTCCAAATATATGTTCTCTATTTAGTTCTACAGAAAAAATAGTCCAATATATGTTCTCCATTTAGTTCTAGAAAATAGCCAATATAGTCTCCATTTAGTTCTAAGAAAAATAGTCCAAATATTGTGCTCCATTTAGTTTCTACAGAAAGAATAGTCCAAATATATGTGATCTATTTAGTTCTATAGAAGAAATAGTCCAAATATATGTGCTCTATTAGTTCTATAGAAGAAAAATAGTCCAAATATATGTGCTCTATTTAGTTCTATAGAAAGAAATAGTCCAAATATATGTGCTCTATTTAGTTCTACAGAAAGAAATAGTCCAAATATATGTGCTCCTTTAGTTCTACGAAAAATAGTCCAAATATATGTGCTCTATTTAGTTCTACAGAAAAAAATAGTCCAAATATATGTGCTCTATTAGTTCTATAGAAAAAATAGTCCAAATATATGTGCTCTATTTAGTTCTATAGAAGAAATAGTCCAAAATATAGTGCTCTATTTAGCTCTATTTAGTTCTACAGAAAAAATAGTCCAAATATATGTTCTCTATTTAGTTCTATAGAAAGAATAGTCCAAATATATGTGCTCTATTTAGTTCTATAGAAGAAATAGTCCAAATATATGTGCTCTATTTAGTTCTATAGAAGAAATAGTCCAAATATATGTTCTCCATTTAGTTCTATAGAAGAAATAGTCCCAAATATATGTTCTCCATTTAGTTCTACAGAAAAAAATAGTCCAAATATATGTGCTCTCATTAGTTCTACAGAAAAAATAGTCCAAATATATGTGCTCTATTTAGTTCTATAGAAGAAATAGTCCAAATATATGTGCTCTATTTAGTTTCTATAGAAGAAATAGTCCAAATATATGTGCTCTATTTAGTTCTACAGAAGAAATAGTCCAAATATATGTTCTCCATTTAGTTCTATAGAAGAAATAGTCCAAATATATGTGCTCTATTTAGTTCTACAGAAGAAATAGTCCAAATATATGTTCTCCATTTAGTTCTACAGAAAAAATAGTCCAAATATATGTGCTCTATTTAGTTCTACAGAAAAAATAGTCCAAATATATGTGCTCTATTTAGTTCTATAGAAAAAATAGTCCAAATATATGTGCTCTATTTAGTTCTACAGAAGAAATAGTCCAAATATATGTGCTCTATTTAGTTCTACAGAAAAAATAGTCCAAATATATGTGCTCTATTTAGTTCTATAGAAGAAATAGTCCAAATATATGTGCTCTATTTAGTTCTACAGAAGAAATAGTCCAAATATATGTGCTCCATTTAGTCTTAGAAAAAATAGTCCCAAATATATGTTCTATTTAGTTCTATAGAAGAAATAGTCCAAATATATGTGCTCTATTTAGTTCTATAGAAGAAATAGTCCAAATATATGTGCTCCATTTAGTTCTATAGAAAAAATAGTCCAAATATATGTTCTCTATTTAGTTCTATAGAAAAAAATAGTCCAATATATGTGCTCTATTTAGTTCTATAGAAGAAATAGTCCAAATATGTGCTCCATTTAGTTCTACAGAAAAATAGTCCAAATATATGTGCTCTATTTAGTTCTACAGAAAAAATAGTCCAAATATATGTTCTCCATTTAGTTCTACAGAAAAAAATAGTCCAAATATATGTGCTCTATTTAGTTCTACAGAAAAATAGTCCAATATATGTGCTCTATTTAGTTCTATAGAAGAAATAGTCCAAAATATATGTGCTCTATTTAGTTCTATAGAAAAAATAGTCCAAATATATGTGCTCTATTTAGTTCTATAGAAAAAATAGTCCAAATATATAGTCTACGAAAAGTATATGCTATTTAGTTCTACAGAAAAAATAGTCCAAATATATGTGCTCCATTTAGTTCTATAGAAGAAATAGTCCAAATATATGTGCTCTATTTAGTTCTACAGAAGAAATAGTCCAAATATATGTGCTCCTTTAGTTCTACAGAAAAAAATAGTCCAAATATATGTGCTCTATTTAGTTCTATAGAAAAAATAGTCCAAATATATGTGCTCTCTATTTAGTTCTATAGAGAAAAAATAGTCCAAATATATGTGCTCTATTTAGTTCTACAGAAAAAATAGTCCAAATATATGTGCTCTATTAGTTCTATAGAAGAAATAGTCCAAATATATGTGCTCTATTTAGTTCTACAGAAAAATAGTCCAAATATATGTGCTCTTTAGTTCTACAGAAAAAATAGTCCAATATATGTGCTATTTAGTTCTACAGAAAAAATAGTCCAAATATATGTGCTCTATTTAGTTCTATAGAAGAAATAGTCCAAATATATGTGCTCTATTAGTTTCTATAGAAGAAATAGTCCAAATATATGTGCTCTATTTAGTTCTATAGAAAAAATAGTCCAAATATATGTGCTCTATTTAGTTCTATAGAAAAATAGTCCAAATATATGTGCTCTATTTAGTTCTATAGAAGAAATAGTCCAAATATATGTGCTCTATTTAGTTCTATAGAAAAGAAATAGTCCAAATATATGTGCTCTATTTAGTTCTATATAGAAGAAATAGTCCAAATATATGTGCTCTATTTAGTTCTATAGAAAGAAATAGTCCAAATATATGTGTTCTCTATTTAGTTCTACAGAAAAAATAGTCCAAATATATGTGCTCTTTAGTTCTATAGAAGAAATAGTCCAAATATATGTGCTCTATTTAGTTCTATAGAAGAAAATAGTCCAAATATATGTGCTCCATTTAGTTCTATAGAAAAAATAGTCCAAATATATGTGCTCTATTTAGTTCTATAAAGAAATAGTCCAAATATATGTTCTCTATTTAGTTCTATAGAAAAAATAGTCCAAATATATGTGCTCTATTTAGTTCTATAGAAAAATAGTCCAAATATATGTGCTCTATTAGTTCTACAGAAAAAATAGTCCAAAATATATGTGCTCTATTTAGTTCTATAGAAAAAATAGTCCAAAATATGTGCTCTATTTAGTTCTATAGAAGAAATAGTCCAAATATATGTGCTCTATTTAGTTCTACAGAAAAAATAGTCCAAATATATGTGCTCCATTTAGTTCTATAGAAGAAAATAGTCCAAATATATGTGCTCTATTTAGTTCTATAGAAGAAATAGTCCAAATATATGTGCTCTATTTAGTTCTACAGAAAAAATAGTCCAAATATATGTGCTCTATTTAGTTCTATAGAAGAAATAGTCCAAATATGTGCTCTATTTAGTTCTACAGAAAAAATAGTCCAAATATATGTGCTCTATTTAGTTCTACAGAAGAAATAGTCCAAAATATGTGCTATTAGTTCTACAGAAAAAATAAATATATGTTCTCCATTTAGTTCTACAGAAAAATAGTTCCAAATATATGTGCTCTATTTAGTTCTATCAGAAGAAATAGTCCAAATATATGTGCTCCTATTTAGTTCTACAGAAAAAATAGTCCAAATATATGTGCTCTATTTAGTTCTATAGAAGAAATAGTCCAAATATATGTGCTCTATTTAGTTCTACAGAAAAAAAAATAGTCCAAATATATGTGCTCCATTTAGTTCTATAGAAAAAATAGTCCAAATATATGTGCTCTATTTAGTTCTATAGAAGAAATAGTCCAAATATATGTGCTCTATTTAGTTTCATTTACAGAAGAAATAGTCCAAATATATGTGCTCTATTTAGTTCTATAGAAGAAATAGTCCAAATATATGTGCTCTATTAGTTCTATAGAAAAAATAGTCCAAATATATGTTCTCCATTTAGTTCTACAGAAAAAATAGTCCAATATATGTTCTCTATTTAGTTCTATAGAAGAAAAGTCCAAATATATGTGCTCCATTTAGTTCTATAGAAAAATAGTCCAAATATATGTGCTCTATTTAGTTCTATAGAAGAAAATAGTCCAAATATATGTGCTCTATTTAGTTCTACAGAAAAAATAGTCCAAATATATGTTCTCCATTTAGTTCTACAGAAAAATAGTCCAAATATATGTTCTCCATTTAGTTCTACAGAAAAAATAGTCCAAATATATGTTCTCTATTTAGTTCTATAGAAGAAATAGTCCAAATATATGTGCTCTATTTAGTTCTATAGAAAAAATAGTCCAAATATATGTGCTCTATTTAGTTCTATAGAAGAAATAGTCCAAATATATGTGCTCTATTTAGTTCTATAGAAAAAATAGTCCAAATATATGTGCTCTATTTAGTTCTACAGAAGAAATAGTCCAAATATATGTCTCCATTAGTTCTACAGAAAAAATAGTCCAAATATATGTGCTCTATTTAGTTCTACAGAAAAATAGTCCAAAATATGTGCTCTATTTAGTTCTATAGAAGAAAATAGTCCAAATATATGTGCTCTATTTAGTTCTACAGAAAAAATAGTCCAAATATATGTGCTCTATTTAGTTCTACAGAAGAAATAGTCCAAATATATGTGCTCTATTTAGTTCTACAGAAGAAATAGTCCAAATATATGTGCTCTATTTAGTTCTACAGAAAAATAGTCCAAATATATGTTCTCCATTTAGTTCTACAGAAAAAATAGTCCAAATATATGTGCTCTATTTAGTTCTATAGAAAAAATAGTCCAAATATATGTGCTCTATTTAGTTCTACAGAAAAATAGTCCAAATATATGTGCTCTATTTAGTTCTATAAAAAATAGTCCAAATATATGTTCTCCATTTAGTTCTACAGAAAAAATAGTCCAAAATATATGTGCTCTTATTCTATTTAGTTCTACAGAAAAATAGTCCAAATATATTGTCTATTTAGTTCTATAGAAAAAATAGTCCAAATATATGTTCTCCATTTAGTTCTATAGAAGAAATAGTCCAAATATATGTGCTCTATTTAGTTCTATAGAAGAAATAGTCCAAATATATGTGCTCTATTTAGTTCTATAGAAAAAATAGTCCAAATATATGTTCTCCATTTAGTTCTATAGAAAAATAGTCCAAATATAATATATTCCTGCCTATTTAGTTCTATAGAAGAAATAGTCCAAATATATGTGCTCTATTAGTTCTATAGAAAGAATAGTCCAAATATATGTGCTCTATTTAGTTCTATAGAAGAAATAGTCCAAATATATGTGCTCTATTTAGTTCTATAGAAAAAATAGTCCAAATATATGTTCTCCATTTAGTTCTATAGAAGAAATAGTCCAAATATATGTGCTCTATTTAGTTCTATAGAAAAAATAGTCCAAATATATGTGCTCTATTTAGTTCTACAGAAAAAATAGTCCAAATATATGTGCTCTATTTAGTTCTATAGAAGAAATAGTCCAAATATATGTGCTCTATTTAGTTCTATAGAAGAAATAGTCCAAATATATGTGCTCTATTTAGTTCTATAGAAAAATAGTCCAAATATGTGCTCTATTTAGTTCTATAGAAAAAATAGTCCAAATATATGTGCTCTATTTAGTTCTATAGAAGAAATAGTCCAAATATATGTGCTCTATTTAGTTCTACAGAAAAAATAGTCCAAATATATGTGCTCCATTTAGTTCTACAGAAAAAATAGTCCAAATATATGTTCTCCATTTAGTTCTACAGAAAAAATAGTCCAAATATATGTGCTCTATTTAGTTCTATAGAAAGAATAGTCCAAATATATGTTCTCTATTTAGTTTCTAGAAAGAATAGTCCAAATATATGTGCTCTATTTAGTTCTATAGAAGAAATAGTCCAATATATGTGCTCTATTTAGTTCTATAGAAAAAATAGTCCAAATATATGTTCTCTATTTAGTTCTATAGAAAAATAGTCCAAATATATGTGCTCTATTTAGTTCTATAGAAAAATAGTCCAAATATATGTGCTCTATTTAGTTCTATAGAAAAAATAGTCCAAATATATGTGCTCTATTTAGTTCTATAGAAAAAATAGTCCAAATATATGTGCTCTATTTAGTTCTACAGAAAAAATAGTCCAAATATATGTTCTCCATTTAGTTCTACAGAAAAAATAGTCCAAATATATGTGCTCCATTTAGTTCTATAGAAGAAATAGTCCAAATATATGTGCTCTATTTAGTTCTATAGAAGAAATAGTCCAAATATATGTGCTCTATTTAGTTCTACAGAAAAAATAGTCCAAATATATGTTCTCCATTTAGTTCTATTTACAGAAAAAATAGTCCAATATATGTGCTCTATTTAGTTCTATAGAAAAAATAGTCCAAATATATGTGCTCTATTTAGTTCTATAAAAGAATAGTCCAAATATATGTCTCTATTTAGTTCTATAGAAAGAATAGTCCAAATATATGTTGCTCTATTTAGTTCTATAGAAGAAAAATAGTCCAAATATATGTGCTCTATTTAGTTCTATAGAAAAAATAGTCCAAATATGTTGCTCTATTTAGTTCTATAGAAAAAAAAGTCCAAATATATGTGCTCTATTTAGTTCTATAGAAGAAATAGTCCAAATATATGTGCTCTATTTAGTTCTACAGAAAAAATAGTCCAAATATATGTGCTCCATTTAGTTCTACAGAAAAAATAGTCCAAATATATGTTCTCCATTTAGTTCTACAGAAAAAATAGTCCAAATATATGTGCTCTATTTAGTTCTATAGAAAGAATAGTCCAAATATATGTTCTCTATTTAGTTCTATAGAAAGAATAGTCCAAATATATGTGCTCTATTTAGTTCTATAGAAGAAATAGTCCAAATATATGTGCTCTATTTAGTTCTATAGAAAAAATAGTCCAAATATGTGCTCTATTTAGTTCTATAGAAAAAATAGTCCAAATATATGTGCTCTATTTAGTTCTATAGAAGAAATAGTCCAAATATATGTGCTCTATTTAGTTCTACAGAAAAAATAGTCCAAATATATGTTCTCCATTTAGTTCTACAGAAAAAATAGTCCAAATATATGTGCTCCATTTAGTTCTACAGAAAAAATAGTCCAAATATATGTGCTCTATTTAGTTCTACAGAAGAAATAGTCCAAATATATGTGCTCTATTTAGTTCTATAGAAAAAATAGTCCAAATATATGTGCTCTATTTAGTTCTATAGAAGAAATAGTCCAAATATATGTGCTCTATTTAGTTCTATAGAAAAAATAGTCCAAATATATGTGCTCTATTTAGTTCTATAGAAGAAATAGTCCAAATATATGTTCTCCATTTAGTTCTACAGAAAAAATAGTCCAAATATATGTGCTCCATTTAGTTCTACAGAAAAAATAGTCCAAATATATGTGCTCTATTTAGTTCTACAGAAGAAATAGTCCAAATATATGTTCTCCATTTAGTTCTATAGAAGAAATAGTCCAAATATATGTTCTCCATTTAGTTCTATAGAAAAAATAGTCCAAATATATGTGCTCTATTTAGTTCTATAGAAAAAATAGTCCAAATATATGTGCTCTATTTAGTTCTATAGAAGAAATAGTCCAAATATATGTTCTCCATTTAGTTCTATAGAAAAAATAGTCCAAATATATGTGCTCTATTTAGTTCTATAGAAAAAATAGTCCAAATATATGTGCTCTATTTAGTTCTACAGAAAAAATAGTCCAAATATATGTTCTCCATTTAGTTCTACAGAAAAAATAGTCCAAATATATGTTCTCCATTTAGTTCTACAGAAAAAATAGTCCAAATATATGTGCTCCATTTAGTTCTATAGAAGAAATAGTCCAAATATATGTGCTCTATTTAGTTCTATAGAAAAAATAGACAGGACTTAAAAAAACAACAACAACTTAAAACAACATGCCTTGTCAGCCCATTTCTACTTCTACACCAGCATCAAAACTTTATCATTACAAGAAATGATTTCAAATGTGAAACTACAACCTAATTTTGACATGAATTCTAACCATTTAACTTTAAAGAGCTAAAAGGAAGTTTCTGTTCATTTTGTGCATGCGACAGTAGTTTATAGTTTAAATATTTTTGTCTGGCTCCCTTAAGCTATCGATTTATTTATTTATTTATTTATTTATTTATGCTTGGACTCATACTTTTTACTTAAAATCTGCTTCCATGATGTAATATTGAATAGCGGGTCATGAATCACTGTTGTGACACGGACTTTTAAATGTAACGTAGATTGTAGTACTCCACTGGCTGCATGAGATACACCTCTTGTTTTTACATTTAAAATCCCTTCATCATTTTCATTAATTTTTGTTAATATTAGCTCAATGGCTACTCAAGAGTTTTAACACAGTGTCTATGCTTAGATCCCACATTTTATTTAAAAAAAGGAAGGAGGTTCACCCAGAGCAAATGTCTTTCCAATATCCAACCTAAAACTAACTTCACTGCGGTGGGATATTCGGCACATCTAAAGTACATCTAAATTGCTATCTTGTAACCTTTACAGGTGAACATAATTTGATCTTCTTTAAAGAGTCGTTTTCATCATACGGTTCACATTCTGGACCTTGTGGAAATAAACGGGTTGGAAAATCCTGCTATGACGCTCGACACTGGATTGCTAGTGTGTAACAGCATCAGTGTGTCATATTTGATGACTGTAAAGCATCTGAAGGACGTATTAATCAGACAAACAATATCACAAAAAGAGACTTGACTCAAGTGTTGGAGCCATTTTTCATAAATGTGATTTAGGCTTATTAGAGTTACGATAAATAGCATTTTCCCATAAGATTCCTTTGATTTTAACTCATATTTTCCAGACAAAGTGCCGTGTTGTGTTGTGACGTGACAGTTGGGACCAGTGACTCATGACGAAGCAAATCCAGTATTTTAATTGGCTGCTGTTTGTCGTATAAATATACTGTCAGTCTGTGAAATGTGTGAAGCCTTGGAGCAACAGCATACTTTGTTAGTTCATTTGGAAAAGTTAATAGATAATAGTATTTTGTATTATTTTAAGTTTTTGGAGTAAAGATACAGAAGAGTTTTGCATTGAAACTTTTCATTTTTGACATCAGCATGTAAAAAATTAAGGTGAAGCGCTAGTGAGGCAGCTAGCTGCTGCAGCCACAACAAGTGTGTAAATTATTTCATTAATGCAACGCTTTGCAAAACCAAAGTCACTCTCACTTAAAAAAAATGCATTGCATTGCTATTTAATTTTGCTGTTTTAAACAAAATCTTTACAACAAGTTTAATGTCCAAATGATTTTCCATTCACTGATATAAATGCTTCAGTTTTATCAGTAATAGGTGGTTTTAGATTCTGTTAAAGTAAAGGAACCCCTCTTCCACCACCAGCCACCAGTATGACCCATTGTTTTTTGTTTTTTTTGTTGTTTTTTTTTAACTTTTTTTTTTATAAAGCATCAGAAAATAATACCACTTCCTGTTGTGTGTGTTGCTGTGCAGGTATTGAGATTGCTAAGACTCGTGGAGCCAAATACAGACTGGGCCCAGAGCTGGAGATCTGGTATGGGTTTCACTATTTAATTTAACATAATGTGAAGTATACTGTATATTTTCATTATAAATAGGGATGTCCCGATCCCCTGATCGGATCGGCCTTCCATCTTAAAAATTTAAGGTGGATCGGATCGGCCGATCAACCTTATTTTAACACACCGATCTTTTTTTCATTATTTTCTTCTCAAAAAGTGATCCTGATTAACACAAATTAATAACGTAATCATATTACACAAATAAAAATATTTTTTAAACTATATACATTTAATAATTTGCACTGAAATGAGGTTTCCCAGCAGCGCTGTCTTGTATCCACCTTAAAAGTTTCAAGACCGGCGGCGTCAGGATAAACTTTAGCAAAAATATCAGCAGTGTGGCAGCGCTATAAAATTACAAAGACCAATCCAATCCAATCCAAAGAACTTTATTTATCCGTTAGGAACTTCATTTGTGCAGAACATCAGTGCGTGTACAAATTACATAACAACAACACAACACAACACAACACAATGTACCGCAAGCAATCAGCAACAATCGACTGACAATTATTAAAAATATAGCTAATAAATAAATAAATAGATAAAAGCAATCCCTGTTAGTTAAAAGGGTGGTGAAAACAACCATATACATCAATCAGGCCTCCATACACATACATACTCAAGTATGCACATGAGTCAGGCGTTCACCGACGCTTCAACTGTGACTTGAAATGTGTGGAAGGCTGAGATATCACGAGGGGTAAGTAAAAAGAGAGTTTACAACACCACCAATTTAATCAGACACTTAAAAAAGCACGCAGCACCGATCACGCAGCCTTCTGTCAGGTGCAGACGGCTGCAGCTTCAGCAGCAAACGCTCTGTGAAACTTTTAAAAGAAAGAAACTCCCGAAAGACTCAGAGAAATACAGAAAAATCACAGAGCTAATTGCAGAATGTTTTACTGAGGACGACCAGCACGTTTACAAGGCATTTAACTGGCTCATTAATTACCTCGAGCCTCGTTCCCGTCATTACATGAACGACAAAGGACACAAAGGTGCGCGAACATGTGCAGCGGGTCTTGAAAGAAGTTAAGTTAATATTTTATGTTATTTTTATTCTGATGTGATTTCATTGATTGCAAAGACTTCTGCTAGTGTTTTCATTGCCTTAAACTGCTAGCCAAGTTCACCTGCTGCTATTTAAATGGAAGTGCTTTGTTCTTTAGTACTGAGACTGTTGAACAGTCACTGTTCTGTAACTAAATGTGTTTTATAATAATTCTTCCAAACAAAAAAGAAAGAAAGAAGAGTGTTTAAATAAGTTATTGTTTATTTTATGAGATGATAAAAGCTATTAATCTCAGCTTGGATGCAGGCCTAATTATTAATGTACACAGGAAATAAAATGCATAGGAAATTAAACTCTGTTTGCTCACTCAAAAAAAGTGAAATTGGATCGGAAAAAATCGGAAATCGGCCGATCATCAAAATTAAAAGATCGGAAATCGGATCGGGACCTAAAAAACGTGATCGGGACATCCCTAATTATAAATATACATTATGATATATGAAAATGTTTGGTCAAAATGACTTTTCCACACTTTTGTTTGTATTTTTCATCCAGCTGAAGTCTCATTGTTTCTATTTGCCAGTGGGTATGGATGTGCAGACCACTTCTATGAGTCAGACACATTGCTCCACAGCTTCCAGGTGTTAAAAACCCTTCTGGAGTCACCCATCACCCAGAACATCATATGTGACGTTGGGATGTGAGTATCACCCTCCAAAATCTTTCCCTTGAAATATCCACATATTTGTGAGGTTTGTTTTTCATCACATTTGAGCGTTTGTGTTTTGTGTGCCCGTCAGGCCCATCATGCATCACAATGTGCGCTACAACTGTCGGGTCCTCTTCCTGAACAGGTACGTCAGCACACCAGTCCAGGCTTTTGACAAACATCTTCCATCTTCCTACATTTCTGGACTCAACATTTTTACCCTCATTTTCATTTTAGGTTTAATTAACTCTGTATTTTCCTGTATTTTCCTGTATCCTGTAGAAAGATCCTGCTGATCAGACCCAAGATGCTGATGGCCAACTATGGCATCTACAGAGAGATGCGCTGGTTCTCACCCTGGAATCACTCAAGGTGGTCCATATCTCACATTAAAATACACCTTATTGTTACAAGGAAAAAATATTTACATTTTACATTTAATGTCTAAATAGTTTAAACTAAATGTTTGAAATGGTTATTTTCAAGAGAGACTCGTCCACATTACTTCCTAACAAGTTTTCTGAAGTGTCTACATCAGATTAACCTGTTCACTAGAAGAAACGGGTTTGCTGTTTCCTAAAATCAGGGTAACATGTGGTACAACTGTCTGAGATAGAGGTCCAGTTCTGCTAAAATCAGGGTAACATGTGGTACAACTGTCTGAGATAGAGGTCCAGTTCTGCTAAAATCAGGGTAACATGTGGTACAACTGTCTGAGATAGAGGTCCAGTTCTGCTAAAATCAGGGTAACATGTGGTACAACTGTCTGAGATAGAGGTCCAGTTCTGCTAAAATCAGGGTAACATGTGGTACAACTGTCTGAGATAGAGGTCCAGTTCTGCTAAAATCAGGGTAACATGTGATACAACTGTCTGAGATAGAGGTCCAGTTCTGCTAAAATCAGGGTAACATGTGGTACAACTGTCTGAGATAGAGGTCCAGTTCTGCTAAAATCAGGGTAACATGTGGTACAACTGTCTGAGATAGAGGTCCAGTTCTGCTAAAATCAGGGTAACATGTGGTACAACTGTCTGAGATAGAGGTCCAGTTCTGCTAAAATCAGGGTAACATGTGGATACAACTGTCTGAGATAGAGGTCCAGTTCTGCTAAAATCAGGGTAACATGTGGTACAACTGTCTGAGATAGAGGTCCAGTTCTGCTAAAATCAGGGTAACATGTGGTACAACTGTCTGAGATAGAGGTCCAGTTCTGCTAAAATCAGGGTAACATGTGATACAACTGTCTGAGATAGAGGTCCAGTTCTGCTAAAATCAGGGTAACATGTGGTACAACTGTCTGAGATAGAGGTCCAGTTCTGCTAAAATCAGGGTAACATGTGGTACAACTGTCTGAGATAGAGGTCCAGTTCTGCTAAAATCAGGGTAACATGTGGTACAACTGTCTGAGATAGAGGTCCAGTTCTGCTAAAATCAGGGTAACATGTGGTACAACTGTCTGAGATAGAGGTCCAGTTCTGCTAAAATCAGGGTAACATGTGGTACAACTGTCTGAGATAGAGGTCCAGTTCTGCTAAAATCAGGGTAACATGTGGTACAACTGTCTGAGATAGAGGTCCAGTTCTGCTAAAATCAGGGTAACATGTGGTACAACTGTCTGAGATAGAGGTCCAGTTCTGCTAAAATCAGGGTAACATGTGGTACAACTGTCTGAGATAGAGGTCCAGTTCTGCTAAAATCAGGGTAACATGTGGTACAACTGTCTGAGATAGAGGTCCAGTTCTGCTAAAATCAGGGTAACATGTGGTACAACTGTCTGAGATAGAGGTCCAGTTCTGCTAAAATCAGGGTAACATGTGGTACAACTGTCTGAGATAGAGGTCCAGTTCTGCTAAAATCAGGGTAACATGTGGTACAACTGTCTGAGATAGAGGTCCAGTTCTGCTGACACCACTGGAGTTAGATACCAAGAAACACTGAACCCTATCATTCATATTGATCTATAAATCAAATATTCAATGAAACGGACATTTGGAAGCTCTAACCTCTGCAATATTGCTGTTATCAATAATCTCAATTGTTCAAAATTGAAGTAAAATGTTCAGTTGATTGTAATATTGATTTGAAGTCATATTGCCCAGCCCTATATTGATCTGTCAGGCTATGCTGCCCAATAAATAAATATATCTTTCAAAAGGCTGGAAATTACTTTTCAGAGGGTTCACAGTTAAACATAACTGAGGATGTGAATTATTATTTTTTTACTTGTCTGTATTAAGGGAAGGAGAAAAATGAATCTTAACCTGCCTTCTGTTAATAAACAGGGTGATTATATTAGATATACTTTATTAATCCCAAAGGGGGAAATTCAAAATGTACCAAACATTGTTGGCATGTGAGCCTTAAGTGTCAGCTCACCTGCAGTCCTGTTATCTTCAGATACCTTCACACCTTTACCTGTGTAAGTCCAGAGAGACATTTGGCCAAATGATGAAGTAATTTTCATACTAGTTAATAATGCAAGCTGTGTTTTACAGCAGAATTGTTCAGAGGTTCACCAGCTATATCACATTTATATTTTTCATAACCTGAGAGTGTCATTATTTTGACCTAATGAGAACTCTAACCTCGATTGGTATAATTAGATGAGTGATGTTAAAATGATTGTTTAGGAAGGGATGGGGGTTTTTAACCTCATGTTCTGTATTAGATTCCAGAAAAAATAAGTTTATACATCTCCAAAGCTGTCTTTTTCCATTGTTAGATTTTAAGATCATCATCAGTACATTGAGTAAGAAGCAAAGTTTGATTCATAGTTGGGACAGTGATCAAACCTGTGATCATTTTAAATACACTAACTAATGTTGGTGATGTGCAAACTCTACATTTACATGTTATGTATTGATTCAAGTGTGGTTTGCTTATTCCTAAAATTCTTATTACCGAGCTTTGATTGTATTTAATTTAACATTGGGTGCTTTTTCCAGACAGGTGGATGAGTATTTCCTGCCCAGAATGATCCAGGACGTAACAGGCCAGGTAACAAAAACAACATCATTATGGATATTTTTATTTATTTACTTTATTTAGTTTTTGCTGCTCTTCAGAAAATGGACTGTTTGCCATGGAGTTTATTTAGGAAAACAGATGGTGGGATCAATTTCATGTTTTATTTCCTAATATGTAAAGCTTTTTTGGGTCACACTATTGACTGTAATTGATTATTTTGATTAAACTGCATGAAAGAAATTTGAGGTGATTCAGAGCATTTATCCAGACAGAAGTGAATCAGTTCACTCAGGTCCAGATAAAAGCAGTCCAGGTCCAGTTGGGTCTGGTTTGCTGTAATCCAATGGTTCCCAAAGTGTGGGCCGCGGCCCCCTGGTGGGCCGTCACGGTACTGTAGGTGGGCCATGAGAGGTCATCAAAATTAAACAAATATGTTTTAAATCCTCTATTTTTTTTAAATATGTTTTTAATTACTGTAATATATTAACGACATGATTTAAAAACATTAAGAAGTAACAAAACAAACCAGTTAAGTGTTATTTTACCGTCATCTTAACCTAATATGACAAGTGTCACCTTAGTTGTTAAACCCTCACATTAATATCAGATCATGGTTCCTGGTCCTGTATGTTGATCACAGTTGTGATTAAAGGTTTCGGTGGGCCGCAGAGATTTTTCACATTTCAAATTGGACCTTGGTGTTCTGAAGTTTGGGAATGGCTGCTATAAAACAGTGATTCCCAAAGTGTGGGCCGCGGCCCCCTGGTGGGCCATCGTGGTACTGCAGGTGGGCCGTGAGAGGTCATTAAAATTAAACAAATATGTTTTAAATCCTCGATCTTTTTAAAATATGTTTTTAATTACTGTAAAATATTCATGACATGATTAAAAAAAACATTAAGAAGTAATAAAACAACCCAGGTAAGTGTTATTCTACGGTCATCTTAACTTAATATGACAAGTGTCACCTTATTTGTTGACCCCTTACATTAATATCGGATCATGGTTCCTGGTCCTGGATGTTGATCACAGTTGTGATTAAAGGTTTCGGTGGGCTGCAGAGATTTTCTACATTTCAAACTGGGCCTTGGTATTCTGAAATCTGGGAATGGCTGGCTGTAATCCATCTGTTGTATTCCTCAGGACACGGTGCCGTTTGGTGACTGTGTTTTGTCTACGAAAGACACCTGCATCGGGACTGAGATCTGTGCAGAGCTCTGGAACCCCAGCAGGTACAGGAAGTACAACAAGACACTATACTTCAAAAGTTTTCACTTCAAATGTGTTTTTGTGGTTCCTGTCCTCCACAGCCCACATATTCAGATGGGCCTGGACGGGGTTGAAATCTTTACTAATTCATCTGCCAGCCACCACGAGCTCCGCAAAGCTGACCAGAGAGTCAGTCTGATCAAGTCAGCCACCACCAAGGTAGAAGTTAAACATTTGCTTGTCCGTTTACGTTATGATAATTATAATGTTATTATGCTGCAGCCTGATTGATTTGAATTTAAGAGGAGAGCACCTGTGGGGAGTAAAAGCATAATAACGCTGTATATTTTTAGTACATTGTATTAATAATGCAGTGTTGTGTGTGTGTTTTTTTTAAATGAGCTGTATTTAGTGTGTTGTTGTTTCAGAGTGGGGGCATCTACCTGTATGCCAACCAGAGGGGCTGTGATGGAGATCGGGTCTACTATGACGGCTGTGCCATGGTGGCCATCAACGGAGACGTTGTGGCTCAGGGAGAACAGTTCTCTCTCCATGATGTGGTAGGCAGGAGAAAACCCAGACATGGCTAGGCCCAGTCCTGCAACTGGAAACACTAAAGTCTTCATTCATAGATGTGAGGCATGAATGATTGTTTTCTTACATTAAAGATAATGAGTGTGAGTTTATTAGAGTAGCTGTACAGTGAGTGTGTGAGATATACTGCAGGAGTGTATCCTACAGTCAGACAGCATTCTAGATGATGCAGACAAAAGAGTTAATGGTCTGTTTGTGTTTTTCCTGCAGGAAGTGATTACAGCCACGCTGGATCTGGAGGATGTCCGCAGTTACAGAGGAGAGTTGTGCCAGCCACACATGGTGAGATGACTGTCTGGATTTATATATCTGTTACTCGTCATAAAAATCCCATTGTCTCTAAAGACATTAAACTGTATCAAATCAAGGTTCAATTAGTTTCCATCTGTAAACCATGGCTGTGAAAATTAATCTTACTCAACATTAAAACACAACGGGGAACCTAAGACAATGTTAGTATAAGATTTACAGCTCTGAACTACTTTTGGCCACACACTTAATAGCCCCTCTCATGCTGCTAAAATAAAGCTCTGACCAAAGCAGGACTGGGACAGCGAGCTCTGGATTGTTTGATACTATGGGCCCGATCTTCCGCTAAACCTCCTAAAGCTGCTATTAAGGGATAGCAGGTAGCAGGAGGGGCGTTCCCCCACAAAGAACGCAATCTTCCACCTCCCTAAACTCCTATTACCGGCGCTAACCGCTATATTATGCACACATTATGCATGGGAGTGGTTAGGAATGTGTATGTTGTAAAACAATGTAATCACAAGCTTTATTGGGTTTAAAGGGCCCGGTCATGTGCCCCGCCCCGGTCATGTGCCCCGCCCCCGGCCCGGTCATGTGCCCCGCCCCGGCCCGGTCAAGTGCCCCGGCCCGGTCATGTGCCCCGCCCCGGTCATGTGCCCCTCCCCCGGCCCGGCAGTGACACGTTCCACTGTTGGTGATGGAAAATTTCTGATTGGTTAGAATTACCTGCATTTTATTTCCATCTCCATGTCTAACTCATATTACATTTAACATCCCCAGTAGCTTCAAGTTTAAGACTAGGAATTGTTGTTACTGTTTGTAAAGCTTTCCCTTGATCTCAGATTTATTCAGCTTCAGTCAGCTGAGAAGCGTAACTGTGGTGTTTGAGTAAGATCCCGAGTAAATGAAGAGAGATTCAGTAAAAACAAAATAATACAGTATCTAATTCTTTCAAAGTGTGTAATAACAACAAAGTTTGCCTTAATACACATGAAGTGAACTTAATTTGCCTTCTCAACTTTCAGTCTTTCACACTCCTTTATTCCTTTTGTGCAAGACACAAGGCTGAAATTATGTTGTAGCACCTTGAAAAAGTCCCTGTCCCTGTATACAATATGTTCCAGTTGATCAACTGTCACCTGTTCTTTCTGTTGCATACCTCTCTATTTCAGAAAAGTGATCTTAAGCCTTGTCACAGGATCAAAGTTGACTTCTCTTTATCCAGTGGGAATGATATCTATCTCCCTATTCACCAACCAATACAGTGGCACTATCACACACCAGAGGAAGAAATCAGGTAAAAAAAATTAATAATTTGGCTGATAAAGACAAGTGATTATTAATTTAAAAAAAAGTTAAAAAGTGATTATTGGTTAATCTCCATGTGCCCAGTCTCCAGAACATTCATATCTGTGTTTTTCAGTCTAGGGCCAGCCTGTTGGCTCTGGGACTACCTGAGGAGAAGTGGACAGGTGAGGAGGAACACCAACAGTTTTATGTAGATTATTAAGCATTACAGTCATTCAGTATAAAATGCAATTAGTCATTGTTTTTTCTGAACTTTGATAGATGGGCTTCCTGTTACCTCTGAGTGGCGGCGTTGATAGCTCCTCCACTGCCTGTATTGTCCACTCTATGTGTGTACTGCTCTGCCAGGCTATAAAGGATGGCAGTGAGTACTCTTAAGTTCTTCAACTCTGACAGCAGTGGAAATTTGGAAATTCGTTTTTTTTTTTTTATATACAGTGGTACCTCTACTTATGGAATTTTCAGGTTACGAAACTACTTCCAGAACCAATTAATTTCGTAAATAGAGGTACCACTGTACTGTCAGTTAACTCTCAATGTAAAGTATTACTGTGTGCTATAGACTAACATGCCCAATGTCTAAAAGCTATAAATTTCCTTCTACATGAACCAGCAGAAACATTAAAATTAGTGGGACTTAGGGCCCTATCTTGCACCTCCCAATACCCAATACCCAATACCCATTACCTGCAAATCTCAGATTTAGGAGCCTCTGCCACCCGAAATGCAATCTTCCACCTCCCAAAACCTGTTACCCATTTTGCCGTCTCCCTTAAGCACATTGTGGGCGCGGCAATGGGCGTGTCTCCTGCGCTTTCCACGAATTCGGTATCTTGCGGTACTGGTGTCTCGCAGATTTTGGGTATTGGGTAATGGGTGGTCTGACCACCCATTACCCAATACCCAAAATCTGCGAGACACCAGTACCGCAAGATACCGAGTTTGTGGAAAGCGCAACTGGCATGTCGGCGCGTAAAAGAGCGCGTCCAAATCCTGTCATTGCGCGTCCACCCAGTCACATGTGGACTGCACAACCGGCTCTACCTCTCGATTATGCATCACTGTATTACTGTCATACGTTATTATTCTCTTAAGGGCAGATGATGTCTGTACAGCTGTGGCATGATCTCATTCAGATGTTTGCTGTGGAGGAAACGAGGAGATCACAGAACTCTGTTGTGGAGTTTCTTGTACTGTGCGCCTCCCTCTGACCCCCTCCTTGAGCTCGGAAAACCTGAGATGTTCTCAGTGGTAGAAGGTAGATGTCATCATACGTGTTCCTCTGGCTCAATGCTCATCCAATGATCCGTTCTGCAGTATTTTAAAAAGCACCGCTTCCAGCGGCTATGCGTCTTGGCGCAGCTTTGCGTCTTTACGCAGGGGATATGTTCAAGATAACTCAAAAAGTTATGGATGGATTTTGATGACATTTTCAGGAGTTGTCAGAAATGTGAAAAGGAAGAACTGATTTTATTTTGGGTGTGATCCGGAAGAAATCCTGGATTCTGGATCACTTTCATATTTTCGATAACATTACGCTGTTTAGTTGTTTCTTGAATCCTAAAGCAACCACAACTGCTGTGCTTGGTGGAGGTCTGCGCTCTCCGATTGCTTTTCTAGTTAAGAAATGCTTTCCTGGAAGCTCACCGGCTCTATTTTTTTCTGAGCAGTTTGTTGGAACTTCTTGGAGTACAAAAGAAATGATTAAATCATTTGCTCCACATTAGTTAAAGCTAGTTATGTATATATCAGTGCAGAGGAGGAGGAGGAAAAAAGAGGAGGAAGCTCTACAGCAGAGTCCCAGACCAGCTGCCCATGAGAGCTGCTCTGATCTGGGTGAAAAGACGCTCCATGGCAGTTTGCAGGTACCGCAACCTGCTCTTAAAGGCAACGGCTACTGACGCACTGATTGGTTAAACAGGTGTAACGCCCTAACCACTCCTATGCATAATGTGTGCATAATATAGCGGTGGTGCAGGTAAGATCGTGGGTTTTGGGAGGTGGAAGATTGCGTTCTTTGTGGGGGAACGCCCCTCCCAATACCTAATATCCCTTAATAGCAGGTTTTGGAGGTTTGGCGCAAGATAGGGCCCTTATTCTTAAATACACCATTCATCTGCCAGAAATACCCTTCACTGAATTTAATTAGCATTAATCTACCAATCACATTACAAATACCATATTTCACCCAAATTTGGTGAAACTTACAGTTCCATAAGGACTATTTTCCATATATGTATCTAAAAGCCTTATGTTTACTGGGAATATGCACAGACTTGACACTTTTTAATGAGATAGAGCTGCAGGAGAAAAAATAAGAGGACAACACCCACAGTATGAGACCAGAGACATAGAGCCTGATCTTCCGCCAGATCTCCTAAAGGTGCTATTTAGGGATAGCGGGTAGCGGGAGGGGCGTTCCCCTGCAAAGAACGTAATCTTCCACCCTTTCTAACCCGCGGTCCCACCTGCGCTTACAGCTACATTATGCATGGGAGTGGTCAGGGCGTTCCACCTGTTAAACCAATCAGTGCGTCAGTTGCCATTGCCTTTGAGACCAGGTTGCGCTACATGCAAACTGCTATCCGATTGGGTGGCTGTGGCTCAGTTGGTAGAGCGGGTCGTCCAGTCACTGAAAAGTTGGCAGTTCGATCCCGGCTCCAACTGTCCACATGTCAAAGTGTCCTTGGGCAAGACACTGAACCCTGACTTGCCCCCAGTGAGTGTGGCAGCACCTTGCATGGAGGCAGCCGCCCACTGGTGGATGAATGTGTGGTATGAATGAATGGGTGTATAAATGTGTGTGAATGGGTGAATGAGAAGCCAAACCGCTTTGAAGGCACCTTGATGGTGTCTATGGTTTAACTGGTGATCAAGCCGTTTAAGACAACCTCTGCCATTTTCTCAGGGGTTCAACTGAGGCCAAATCACGCTTTTTATACAAGATTTAATTCCAGAGGTAGAGCCGTTTGTGCACGTCCACATGTGCCAGGTGGACGCTCATTGATGTCATTTGGATGTGCTCTTGTTAGCCGATATGCGGGTTGCGGGTAGTAGGTGGTCTGACCACCCGCTACCCACAACCCTAAACCCACGATCGCAAGACACAGAGTTTGTGGAAAGGGCAAAAGACACGGCCATTGCCACACCTACAAAGTGAGTAAGGGAGTCGGCATAATGGGTAGCGGCTTTAGCGAGTGGAAGATTGCATTAGCGGTTAGCGGATGTTCCTATACCCACAATTTGCGGGTAATGGCCAGCGGGAAGTGTACGATCGGGGCCATAATCTTATTGTGAGTGGCTCTGTATATCTAAAGAATAGAGTAGAATTCATATATTTCTATTTTTTGCGCAGTTTTAAGTTTGTGCAGTTTTAAGATGATTGTTAATATCATCAGTGGTTTTTGGCACAAAATTTAAAAAATGTGTTAGAAACAGTAATATTAATAATCAGATGAAACAATATCACGAGCTGAACCATCCTGATGTAAAGTAACTATTTAGAATCAAAAATAATTTTTGCTGGATGTCCTTCTCTCTATTCACTCTCAAGGAGGAGACAAAAGGCAGACTGTCTTCAGTGGACTGTAATTTTCTTTCTCTGTGTCTCAGACAGTCAGGTACTGGAAGATATTCACAAGGTGGTTGGGGATGACTCCTACAGTCCACAGCACCCGAAGGAGCTGTGTGGTCGGATCTTAACCACCTGCTACATGGCCAGTGAAAACTCCTCAGAAGATACATGCAACCGGGCCAGAAACCTGGCCGATCAGATAGGCAGGTAGGCATCTGTCAGTAATTAATGATATTGGATCAAGATTTTAAATTCTAATGTACTTTGAACCAAATTCCCACTCATCAAGAAGAATCAAGAAGATTTGCTCCACATTAGTGGCAGAAAACTCAGTTTGAATCAGAAAGTTTTGAATATGATGAAGCTAGAGGTTAACAAGATGGTGCTCCCCACCATGGGTAGAGCAGTAACTCTTAACTTCATTAGAAACTATCCTTGATAAGTAGTTTTGTTTATATCAAAATTTCACAGTTCTACCTACATGAACTTGCTGCCATTTCTTTCATCATTGTTTCAATATTTCTTTTTTTTAATGTTTTTTTTTTTTTTTTGCTTGGAGAAATGTAATGTTGCGATTGGGTCTGTGTGATTATTTTTTTAACCTTGATTATTAAAAGTTGCAGTAACTAAAAAAGATGTCCATTCTTATTTATGTGTTTCTTGCAGCACACACTTGAATATTAACATAGACATGGCAGTGAAAGGCATTCTGGGTATCTTCTCAGTAGTAACTGGTCGGTGGCCTCAGTTTCGTGCCAATGGAGGAAGCTCCAGAGAAAACGTGGCTATGCAGAACGTTCAGGTCAGAAACCTCTTGTGTTCTGTCTCCCTGTAGCCGTCATCGTCAACATCATTAACATCGTCAACATCGTCAACATCATCAACATCGTCAACATCATTAACATCGTCAACATCATTAACATCGTCAACATCGTTAACATCGTCAACATCATTAACATCGTCAACATCATCAACATCATTAACATCGTCAACATCATTAACATCGTCAACATCGTCAACATCGTCAACATCATTAACATCGTCAACATCGTCAACATCGTCAACATCATTAACATCGTCAACATCGTCAACATCGTCAACATCATTAACATCGTCAACATCGTCAACATCATTAACATCGTCAACATCGTCAACATCGTCAACATCATTAACATCGTCAACATCGTTAACATCGTTAACATCGTCAACATCGTCAACATCATTAACATCGTCAACATCGTCAACATCATTAACATCGTCAACATCGTCAACATCATCAACATCGTCAACATCATCAACATCGTCAACATCATTAACATCGTTAACATCGTCAACATCGTTAACATCATTAACATCGTCAACATCATTAACATCGTCAACATCATTAACATCATTAACATCATCAACATCGTCAACATCATTAACATCGTCAACATCATTAGCATCGTCAACATCATTAGCATCGTCAACATCATTAACATCGTCAACATCATTAGCATCGTCAACATCGGGCCTCTCTGCAGACTTTATTGCTGTGTTTAACTCGTTTTTGTGCTGGATCTATTTTTCTTTGCTGATCCTTACAACTTTGGTCATTTAGAGTGTCACAGAAACACTTTTCAATAGTTTTATATATACTGCATGTATATTCTTATAGAAGAGTAGAAGTATAATAGTCTTGTAGAACATGGATAAGGTGAGGGATATGTAGGTAGTTGTGACAGTGGTGAGGGTGTGCATTATGTCAGTCTCTAGTAAAACATGTGTGTATTGTTAACAGGCCCGGGTCAGAATGGTCTTGTCCTACCTGTTTGCCCAGCTGAATCTGTGGGCCTGTGGCAAGCCCGGTGGATTACTGGTACTGGGTTCTGCCAACGTCGATGAAAGGTATTATGGAGATATCACCAGATAACACACATGTGCTATTTCACACAGCTTTTATTTACCACACATTTGTCAAAAAAATGACATTTCAAGGGAGTTCACCATTAGACCAAAACATGACAACTTTGATTTATCACTTAAACACCTCCAGCCAGAGTTCTGTGGTATGTGGTTCTTACATAATAGCGGCAGATCATTTATGCAATAAAAGTTTTACATGAGTTAATAACTGCACTTTTACTGTAGTGTTGTTAAATGCTAAAAAAGAGGTGAGGAGGGTAATGGGATGAGACGGCCCAGAAAATTAGATAAAGTTTAGGTTACTTGGATAGTTTGTAAGCTGGCATTTTTTGTCATAAAAAGTATATTTTTACAGATCTGAGTCCAGAATTCAGTGTCTGGAGCAATAGACAGATATTTTTTCTAAATTAATTGATGGGAGGGACATACAATTATTAGACCACCCTTGTTTTCTTCAGTTTCTTGTTCATTTTAATGCCTGGTACAACTAAAGGTACATTTGTTTGGACAAACATAACGATAACCACAAAGATTGCTCATAAGAGTTTTATTTAAGAGCTGATATCTTACCATTTTCCATGGTTTTCTTGATTATAACCTAAATCACTTAAGTTTTTACATCAATAGCTATGGCGTTGTACTGCCAAAAACACTGCTTTTATGCATTCAGTGTTTTCTTTTCTGTCTGTTTTAGTCACATGATGACGTTTAGTGGTACCAGGTATTAAAATGAACAAGAAAGTGAAGAAAAAATGGAGGTCTAATAATTTTTTCCATGACTGTAGTTTTGTCTGAATGTGCTATTATTTTGTATATTTTTGACAGGATTTTTTTTTTTTTTCGTGGAAGAGATATTTATTAAATTTGTAGCTGCAGGGGCAAGATAAAGATTGACTGAGCTGCTGGAAATTTTAGCTTGAACAGCTGATTTCAATTTTAGATATTCCAGAAACTGATTGTTCCAAATGCCAAATTGCTGGACCAGGTAAGAAAATGATACCAGACTGCCAGTTTTACCAGATTTATCAGAACTCATTCTGGATGCAACTAAGAATACCTCATACCATGCCTCTTTTAATGCACATCACTAGATCAGGGCAGAAGACACAAGGGTCACACACTAGGGTATATGGTCGGGTTGGAGGTGCTCCTTGCAGCTCAGCAGTGGGTTGCTGTCCTCCTTGCCACCCCAGTTTTGCACCCCAATTTTAATGCAGTCACCTACCCTTATTCACTTAGTTGGGGGCCACACAGCACCACTGGTAGCACTACTGTTTTCTAATCGGGGAGTTAGAGAACAGCCTAAACTTCACCTCATAAACGCTAGGGTTTTGGTCAGGGTCTGAAGGCACCACGGTGTGGACCTGTTCGGGGAGGATCTGGGGACAGATGTGGTGCCCCTGATTTTGTTCCATCTCCCTGTTCTCCTCCACGGCAGGGAGGGGGGCTTGTTACCTTGTCTGGGCTTGTGGCAGTGGGGGGATTGGATGGACTGGATGGCACCTGTTAGGTCTGGAGGGAAATCCAGTGCACTGGTGGAGGTCTGCTGCATGACACTGGCACCGACTGTGGTCCAGCCTGTAGATGTGGTTGTGGTCTCTGGTTGGTGCTGAAGAGGCGTTGGAGGCCAACATCACTGCTTTACTGTTCTGTGTCTGGCTGCTGGACTGGTTTATCTCTGGGGGGATACTGGAGACAAATACTATCACAACTCAAACCACCACAGATTCATCTGCAGTGGGGGAAATAAGTATTTGATCCCCCGCTGATTTTGGCAGTTGTCATACTAAGAAATAAATGAACAGTCTTAGACTTCTATGGCAGCTTTATTTTAACAGTTATAGAAGGAATATTTAAAAAAAAATTGAGAAAATTACATGAAATGAAAAATAAAAATTTATTTGCAAGTCATTGAGGGAAATAAGTATTTGATCTCCTAGCAAAACATGATCTAATACTTGGTGGTAAAACCCTTGTTGTCAGCTCAGCTGTCAGACGTTTCTTGTAGTTGCTTACTAGGTTTGAACACATCAGGAGTAATTTTCGTCCACTCCTCTCTGCAGATCATCTCCAAATCCTGAAGGCTTTGAGGTTTGTGCTTGGAAACTCTCAGCTTCAGCTCTCTCCAGGTCAGGAGACTGGCTAGGCCATTCCATGACCTTGATGTGCTTCTTATGGAGCCACTCCTTTGTTTTCCTTGGCTGGATGTTTTGGGTCGTTGTCATGACGACGACCTGTCCACGACCCATTTACAATGTCCTTGTGGAGGCAAGGAGGTTGTCACCCAAGATTCTGCGGTACATGGACCCGTTCATCTTCCCATCGATGCGGTGAAGTCCACCTGTCCCCTTAGAAGAGAAACACCCCCAAAGCATGAGGCTTCCACCGCCATGCTTGACAGTAGGGATGGTGTTTTTGGGCTCATATTCAGCATTTCTCTTCCTCCAAACATGTCCAGTTGAGTTGAGGCTCAGTTTTAGTCTCACCTGACCACAGCACCTTCTCCCAGTCTCTTTCTGAGTCATTAATATGTTCGTTATCAAACCTGAGTCGGGCCTGGACGTGAGCCTTCTGGAGCAGAGGGACCTTGGACCACTGCAGGATTTTAAACCATTGTGTCTCAGTGTATCACCAATAGTTTTCTTGGTGACTGTGGTCCCAGCTGCCTTGAGATCATTAACCAGCTCCTCCCGTGTAGTTCTGGCTGATCTCTAACCTTTCTCATGATCATTGAGACCCCACCAGGTGATATCTTCCATGGAGCCTCCAGCCCAGGTTGATTAACAGTCATGTTGTTCTTTTTCTACTTCTGAATAATTGCACCAACAGTTGTCACCTTCTCATTCAGCTTCTTACTTATGGTTTTGTAGCCCATTCCAGCCTTGTGGAGTTCAACAACTTTGTCCCTGACATCTTTTGACAGCTCTTTAGTCTTGATGGTGGAGATGGTGGAGTATTACTGAGTCTGTGGGCAGGTGGCTTTTTATACAGGTGACTATTTGGAACAGGTGTCTCTCATGCAGGTAATTACTTCAGTGAGATTAGGAGTATGCTAGTGGTCTGTGGGAGCCAACACTGGTCAAGGTTGGTCGGGGATCAAATACTTATTTCCCTCAATGACTTGCAAATTAATTTTTATTTGATTAGTGTCTTTATCTGTTCTTTTGTACTCCACTGTCGGTGAATTAAGTCCTCTCTGACAGAATCGAGGTTTTAGGAGTCAATAAAGCAGGTTAGATTCAACAAAGAGAGCTGGTGAAGGACACTCTCACTATCACTCACACTTTGCACAAAAAAAAAAAAAGAAAATTACTGCCAGAGAGGAATGGTGAAGGACATGTTCACTTTTCACATTAGTACCGAATTTTTAAAAAAAAATCTGCTACAGGATTAAAAGATTAAATTGCATATATACATTAGTTGGTTTTGCCAGATGATGACACTAACCATGAATGTAAATGCAGACAAAAAAAGTGCTTTTAAAAGATACTGATACTAGTGTTCATGTAGATTAAATATGCAGAAGAGTGATGTTTTTAATAGTTTGTAGGTTCTCAGAAAACAGGTAACCAGACCTTGTCATGGTGTGTTGTGATGTAATCAGTATATGTTCTTAAAATGTTTTGTCTCATCATTGTAAAGTCTGCCAAAGACTACTACCAGTTTTGTGGTACGCACAAATGTACGCATTTGCTGTGATGTAGTTTAAATAGGTATTAAAGCAGTGCAATTTAACTTTATCTAGCAAGGTGCTATTGTGCTCAGATAAACATGTGCAAGTAATAATACCTTGTGCATTACTTTTTTACTTTGTACATAACAATACATTGCTTTGGAACCTCACAATATGCAGAGTTTGTTTTCACTTGTCTACAGATAATTATTTTTATTGGCTGCGGTTACATGATGTTTTTTAATTCGGAATTAAAATTAGGAATTAAATAATTCCGAATTAAACTATTTTCCTTCGAGTTTACATGGAAATAGTAATTCCGAATTAAGGTTTACATGGAAAACACGTTAGTTCGGCTTTATCCAACTCCGCTTTAGGTCTGGGGGTTGGGAAGGGTTCTGATTGGATGGGGGGGGCGGACTACCGGAAGAAAACAAACTTAGCTAACTGGTTAGCAACAACATTCCACTTATTTCTGACCTGGGTGGCGTCTCTATCTGTGAAACCTCCTTCATTTAACCTGGCCGCTTTGAAAAGCTCACAATTTTTATGTTTCCTGCTATCTGTTCTTTTAATTATTTCCAGTTCCTCCAAGCTATTTATTAAATAAATCGTCTCTGCTCTTGAACACCGTTTACTGCGTGCTCCCGGAATATAAGCGTCATCGCGACAGACGGGCAAGAGAACGAGCATGCGCAAAGACAGGAATTAATTTAAAGAGGAATGAGTGTTTACATGACCGCGGAATTACTTAATGCGGAATTAAAATGGGAATAAACCAGCCACTTACTTCGGAATTAAGTTAATTCGGAATTGACATTTTCATATGGAATTAAGTGTTTACATGGTAACTTTTATTCGGCTTTAACTTTAATTCTGAATTAAAGAGGAATTAAACTTCCCATGTAAACGCAATGATACTCATAAACTTTAAACAACTATAAAAATAGGTAAAATAATGAAAGCCAGTATAGACTAATGTTGGACAATAGACTGGAATCACTGTGTCACTCTTCATCCAAAAATACAAGAGACTTTTCATTAAAAACATGTTTATATTCATGAACACAGAACATTGTGTCACAAAAAGTCTGTGTTTTTTGCTTTCTGTGGAGGATAATTTGAGATTTTTTTTTCTAATAATGCAACTTTTCCTGCTTAGCCTCACTGGTTATTTCACCAAATATGACTGCTCGAGTGCTGACATCAACCCGATTGGAGGCATAAGCAAGACGGACCTGAAGAGCTTCCTGTGGTACTCTGCAGAGCAGTTCCAGCTCCCTGCTCTGAGAGGGTGAGGCAGCCGTCATATACCAGGGCTGAAGCACAATATTCATCTGTTTCACTCATCTCACAAAGGAAACCATTAAGGATTTATGCATGCAAAAATAGATTAAAAACAGACCATCTTGTCCAGATTTCAGTTTGTGGCTTTTTTTTCTGCAGCATCCTGGCTGCTCCGCCTACAGCTGAACTGGAGCCTCTGATAGATGGACAGGTGTCACAGACAGATGAGGTAAGATATGAAAATATATCTGCAAATCCACACAAGGATTGTATGGCGGTCAGTTGAGATGCAGAAAAGGCTTGTAATCAGATTGAGTGGCCTTGCCCCTTTTCCACTCTGAAGATACTGGCTTTAATTATCTGAGTGAAATTAGTATATTTATCTGCTATTCTCCCCAATGGTATACCGTCCTGTTACTTTTGACTGTTTAGGGTACAAGTGTCCCCACAGTTGTTTGCAGTCACTATCAAACCCACACAGAGGCTGTTAGACACATCTTCCTTATTTCAGCTGTTCCATTAGTACTAAGTTACATACAATTGAGCTATATTTTGAAGATGTATGATTATTTCTTCACAAGCCTGAAGTCACATTTCAGGCTGTGAAATATTTTTTTCTAAATCAGAACCCATTCCACTGGGCTGTTTTCAAAATGTTATTCCCTCACTTTATTTTTTAAATGTGCACCACAGAGTTTTAAATGTTTAGGGATTGTGATTACACCTTATTTTTTTTTTAATATATGGTGCTAATTTATCATTTTCATGATGCTATTTAATATCAGTACAGCATGAGCTTTTTCATTTTCCATAAATTTGACCTGAAAGTTGATTATCCCTAACTTATTATCAGTAGTGAATATACATACAGTCATGGAAAAAATTATTAGGCCCCCCTTGTTTTCTTCAGTTTCTTGTTCATTTTAATGCCTGGTACAACTAAAGGTACATTTGTTTGGACAAACATAACGATAACCACAAAGATTGTTCATAAGAGTTTTATTTAAGAGCTGATATCTTACCATTTTCCATGGTTTTCTTGATTATAACCTAAATCACTTAAGTTTTTACATCAATAGCTATGGCGTTGCACTGCCAAAAACACTGCTTTTATGCATTCAGTGTTTTCTTTTCTGTCTGTTTTAGTCACATGATGACGTTTAGTGGTACCAGGTATTAAAATGAACAAGAAAGTGAAGAAAAAATGGTGGTCTAATCATTTTTTTCATGACTGTAAGCAGGTCATGAAACTGCAACCTCGGAAGTTAGTAAGCCTTCCTGTAGGAAAATACATTTATCATCCTTCCTCTGTGATATTGTAATGTATTTCAATATCTTGTCTTATGTAAAAAGTTTGAAAAAAAGTAAAATAATAATTTATTTTTCAATGATTAAAACTTCTTGTGTCTACTACCAATTGTTCCTCCACAGGCTGACATGGGGATAACCTATTCTGAGTTATCAGTGATTGGAAAACTGAGGAAGATTTCTAAGTGTGGTCCCTTCAGTATGTTCTGTAAACTCATTCACCTGTGGAAGGACGTCCTCTCACCCACAGAGGTTAGTCAGCTGGTTCACCTTCCTACACTGGAACAAATGGAAAAAAAACACTGTTGGTTTTACCTTTATATTTTTCTACCAGCTAGACTCATAGTAGTAGTTAACCGTAGTAACGATGGAGCTACAGCTTAATGAAGAGTGACATTTTCTTTGATATGCATAATTATTAGGGCTGGGCAATATAAAGTGTTATCACATTAACTCATTCATTTATTAACTCCGACATTTATTTTGTCACACATGTTGCTCACATGCTTTTGTTTTGAAAAGTCTGTTACTGGCTGCTGCGGAACCGGAAGAGAATTGGTGGAAAAACATGCGGGAAAGTTAAAACAGAGTCTAAAATTGAAATAGAAAAAAAAAACGGCATTTTTTTTGTTTTTTTGTGTTAGATTATAAAACGAAAAACGTAATAAGATGTCACTTTTTAATTTTTTTAAATTTTTGATTGACAATTGAAAATGGAAAGAATGAATGATACACGGATTGATAAAGTTACTGAACTCTAACATGGACATTTTCATGTTAAAGTTCTCCCAGACGGAGGATTCAACAGAAACAAGGTTATTTGTAACAACTGCCAGGTTGAACTCCCTGTTAAAAGTTTCTGCTGTTACCTCAGAGATTGCCTCTTTTAATGTTGTGATTGTGGGGCCACCCAGTGGCGCAGTGGTTGGGGCAAGCAGCTCATATACAGAGGCCACAGTCCTGGTGCGCTTGGTCCCAGGTTTGACTCCCGGCCCAGATGACTCTTTGTCTTCCCCATTCTCTCTGCCCTGTTTCCTGTCTCTTTTGCTGTCAAATAAAGGCCACTAGTGACAAAAAAATAAAAAATACATTGAATTGAAAACTTTTGATTATGGCTCAGCATTTTGTTGGTAGACTTCTTTTTTTAATTTTTCATAAAAAACAGGATGACATTAATGCCTCGGCAGTGGCAATAAGCTTTATTTTATTTGACATTTAAGATGAGATTTACACTAAATATGTGTTACTGACAAGTGCTGATATTAAAAGTGTTTGAACAACAAATGTTATGGCACTTCTGTTCATATGGCAGCAGAACATTTAACCTGATAAACCCTGACCCCCTTTTTTAGCAAAATGCCTAAAATGACATACCCAAATTAAAATGATTGTAACTTCTAAACTGTTCTGTCCACATGGATGCATTAAAGTGTTCCATAAAGAAGACACTCTGTAGTTTCTTATAAAACTGTCAGGAACACTCTAGGTGATACAGAGACAGAGTAATGGAACTCTGAAGTCAGTAAAAAATTTAAAATTTTGTTCCACCTGAAATAAAAAATGACTTTCAGGATGAATAATAGTCTGAATATTCATCTGAAATAGTAAATGACAGTATGAGGCTGTAGGCACACTATAACTGAACATGTGTTTCAAATTTGAAGAAGATAGCACAACATATGACCATTTTACAGTGGTCTTTTCATTAAAAAATCTAGGCGCAGCTCCAAAAAGGCCTTTGGAGACTCCAAATGAACACATGGTAACCAAAATGATATTCTGAGACAATAGGTACTTTTTCCTTTACATTTTGGTGTTTTTCATCAGTTTGAGTTAAAATAGTCACAAATTTGCCATTTTTAAATTTACAACTAAAGCTTATTGCCACTGCCAGGGCATTAATGTCATCCTGTTTTTATAAAAAAATAAAGAAAAATTCTACAAACAAAATCCAAAAAAAAGATTGTGGCTCAGCAGAATTATAACATTAAAACAGGTAATTTCTGAGGTAACAGCAGAAACTTTTAATGGGGAGTTCAACTTGGCTGTTGTTACAAATAACCTTGTTTCTGTTTAATCCTCCGTCTGGGAGAACTTTAAAATGAAAATGCCCATGTTGAATTTCAGTAACTTTACCAATTCGTGTATCATTCATTCTTTCAATTTTCAATTGTCAATCAAAAATTAAAAAGTGACATTTTAATATGTTTTTTCGTTTTCTAATGTAACAAAAAAAAAAAAAAAGGGAAAAATGCCTGTTTTTTTTTTTTTAATATTTCAATTTTAAACTTGGATCAAAAATACGAAATGAAAAAAATGGTCCACAGGACTGAATTTGTTTTATAATCAATGACTGGACTTTCTGTTGTCATTACACATCTGTGCCACTAGATGGAGCCGCACTGCAGTAACCAGCTAGAGAACAGCAGGACAGTGAACACATGAAAAGATCTGATGTAACATGGAGGAATGGCACGAAAGTTTAGTTGCAGTCCAGAATTTTCTTTTTCAGACAGAATTGTTAATATTGCTACCTGAGTTGCTACCTGAACTGTTAAGTATACAGATTTTTATCGTTCTTCATGTCTGTTCTAGGTTTTTTCACATGTTTACCTGCCAATTATCTTCCGGTTCCGCAGCAGCCAGTAACAGACTTTTCAAAACAAAAGCATGTGAGCAACGTGCGTTAACGCGCGTTTATATAATTGTCGGCGTTAATAAATGAATGCGTTAACGCGATAATAACGCGGTAACTTGCCCAGCCCTAAAAATGATGTGAATGGCATTGAAACTGTGGTATTTTCTATATGTTATAATAAATGTAAATCCGCTTTGTATTCACGTGCAACTTTATTAGAAGTGTCCTGGAAACATCACGCCAACAACAGAAGATCAGTAACATCCTTTCCGCGCAAAGGCACTTTCTGAAGATGTTTGTTTTTTACTCATTTTACCACGTCTTGAAGTCTCGTCATGTGTCAAAAGTAAGTCATAGAGGATGTAATGGAGAGAATCTGGTCATTTTTCAGAATAAAACATCATTTAGACTCGGATAATAAATCAAACGGTAATAATGGAAGTGGTTAATTTTTTTCTCTGCGGCCTGGTACCAATTGACTGTACTGTTTCATTTCATTTCTTGCAGATAACGTTTTCTTTTCTCATTTTTTTTTTTTTTTTTTACAGCATTTTAAATGCCTTTTGGGATTATTAAATTTTTCAGGTGGCCCAGAAGGTTAAACACTTCTTCAGGATGTACTCGGTGAACCGACATAAGATGACCACAGTGACGCCGTCTTACCACGCCGAAAGTTACAGTCCTGATGATAATCGTTTTGACCTTCGACCTTTCCTCTATAACACTCGTTGGACTTGGCAGTTCAGGTGCATAGATAGCCAGGTAATTGATAAGCTTCACTTCATTTTCAAATAGTGGTATGTTACATGATATCTTTTAAAGACAGGCTAGTAAAAGAAACATTATTTTTTTTCCTCATTTTGTTTCCTCTCACAGGTCTCACAGACGGAAACAAAGAACCCAAAGCAATAAGAACAAGAAGTCTTCAGTAATTAAAATCCATCACAGCTGTAACAAATTAAAGAGATCATTTGGTGTTTTTGATGAAATTTTAGTAAAACCACAGTCCTTTTTTACTGTGCATTTACACATTTTTTTTCAGAGTATATGCAGGACATTTGATTAATAATTTTTTAATTAAATGATAAAACTACAATATATATATATTTTCCATTCAAATTGTTTATGGCAGCATTTTAAAACCACTTTGATTGAGGATTTGCTGTCATTTACACCATTATACCGGGTAAAATGGAGTATCTCAATAATGAAAATGTTCTGAAATAAACAGTGGACAAATTTATGACACTGATGTGATCGCCGGCCATCTAGTTGTTGAGAAAATTTTACTCATATCCAAAAAATGTCAAATTTGTTTTGGAAAGAAAGAAAAATCCAAGTCATCAGGATAGATTCATTCCTGAGTGTTTTTTGACAACCAGTCATCAGTTAGTCCGTTACTTGCTGATGAACATCAGAATGACGTTGGAGTAATGATGATTCCCCTAAATATGATTAACTTTCTTTTGCCTTGGTGCTTATAAACCATCTTCTTGTAATCTCTTGTTGAAATATTGCTATTTGTGTACAGATGGCAGAGTTACTGGTATACTTGGTCTAAATGTCATCCAAAGGTGTATTTTACTACAAAGAGATGTACAAATAAAGCTCTCTTGATTCAGATTCAGACAACTTTATTTATCCCCGAGGGGCTTGGTTTATGGTAGCAATCATAACTGTTAGGGAAAAAGTGAATAGTTCTTAGGTTTGTTGACTGTCTAGAATGATGCTTTATTCAAATATGAACACTGAAAAAAAAAATCTAATTGTAAGACACAGATTAACTTTGGGAAGTATTTCAAATACAAAAAATAATAGCTTAATTTTGCGTTATTCCCTCACTTATCATTTGTAAAGGCAGGATTGTAATGTTAGATGCAGATAGTCAGCCCTGGAGGTAGCGGTGTGCGCCATTTGATCATTTGCTTTATTGGTGATTTATATTCATCCATTTTTAACTTTTATATGAGTTTAACTTGTATAAGTTACCTGTTGACCTTTACTGACTTCAGATAATGAACAGTATTGGTTTTAGGGAGCCTCAGAGCTTTAGGGGTGCTGAGCCCTTAATGAGCCCCACCACAACCCACAGTAACGGTAGTGAGAAGAGGACCATACCATCAGGCAGGGTCGTTTTCATTTTCATTCTTAAAATATTAACTTAAACCACAAACTATGGATTAAGTTTTGGACATCATCTAAGCCTGTCAAATGCGAACTAAAATTTTAGAATAACAACATTTCTTACTCCAGGTTTTGGGGTGCTGAATTTAAATTTAGGGCTGTAGCACCCCTAAAACAGGGCTAGCCTCGCCCGTGGTTTCTGGTATGAATAAGTTCCCGCCTCCTGCAGCGACCCTGTACAGGAAGTTGACCTCAACCTTGTCACGTCCTGCTGTTGCATGTTTGCTCTGCAACAGCCGACATGTCTGTGCGCGGTTGTAACTGGCTCAGCAGAGGTGTCCTCCGCGGCTGGAGGAGGAGTCTGAGTTTAAGGCCGCGGTGTAAAGTGACACTTGTTAGGGGAAGGGAGGAGCGGCCCCGGGACTTCCTAAAACCAGGTTCCTGGGCCATCCGGGAGGACTGGTTTTGTTGAGACCAGCAGAATTTCGCCGAGTATAAAAAAAGTCAGCTCCTTCTGGCTCCCAGACCAGTTTCCTTCTCTGGTTAGACCCAGTAAAGGTGTCCTGGATGGAAACGGAGCGTCTGCTGGGCGGGGACGGGAACGGGGATATCGGAGATTATGGTTCCTGGTCGGGCTCAAAGCGCGGAGCGGCCGCAGGCAGCAGGCGGATGTCCTACTCCGTCCACGGGGATTCCTGCAGTATGGACGAGTACGCAGGTGAGCACCTGAGACGTTCGCACCTGAGACGTTCGCACCTGAGAAGCCCGTCAGAGGGACCAGAAAGTCGAGAAGAGCCCTGACAGTCTGGGATTGTTGCTCCATTCATGTTCAAGTCAACTTTACTTGTTGCAGGAGGTTAGGGTAGTTCAGGGCAGAACTAAACTGTTATAATTAATTATTTATTTATTCATTATATGTGGTTCTGATCCAGTTCTCAAGTCCTCAGAAGGAAAGAACATAATCTCATGTTGAACATAACTCGTACATAAACTTAAGCTTTGGTGCTGGGGGGTTATTTAAGGCTCATTGACTGGTTAAAAATCATAGTAAGAGTTTTGAAATAATGAACTTTAATGATATTAACCAAATCACCTTGAGATAAAAAAAGTTGTGAAACTTTATCAAAAATCAATTATAATATCTACAGTCTTTATTGACAGATTACCATATCTGTAGAATTATTCCCATCTATTATAAATAATAATCAGTTTATCGGGGTCCTCACATAAAATAAGAAACTGAATTCATTTGTTTGTGCTTGAAATTTTCTCTTTATTCGGAGATGAAAATATCACATTTTCTTTATGATAGTGTTGAGGGAGCTAAAGCTTAGTTTAATTATTTGAGTGAACAGTCTGATGCGTCATTAACCCTGCGTTTTATGCATAAATAAGTAAAGGTTATGAGTCTGAGATCAGTATGTTTATCTTTTGTATTAATATTAATCATGGTTTACACTGTAAAATATCATACAGAAATTCAGTTGCTTATCTTCATTCAGTGACTTTACCCAGCAGATCAGATTCAACCAAACGTCTGTGTGCTGTTCTGCTATCAGCTGCTACCACACTTATACTTATTTTACTACTACTAACTACTACCATACTACTAACTTTGCTGGTCAACCACAATGTTTGGCATATTTGTTTTTTTTATTGATAATCAAAAGGCCCTTTGCCTTTGATGGACTGATAACCTATTGTTGTTTAAATGTTACTATTAAAATTAATAAATAAATAAATTATTATGTATATTAGTTTACCAGTAATTAGTGAGTTCTAGTGAGGCAGTTGTGCAAGACTTAACAAAGCACTTGACAATTGGACAAGGGTGAAAGTGGATTTAGGGCCAATTCCAATTCCTCCCTTAACCCTCAATCTCAACCCTCGAAAGTCAGTGTGAGGGCTATCTAGTGACTTAGAAATGGGACGCCCCTCGAGTGCAGTTACGTCTTCAGACTGAAATGTATCAGAGCCGTGTTGTCTCTGTATTCCATGAAATTACACAGGGATAACATTGAAAAGAGCGCTGTATATTCTCTAAATAATATTAGCAAATAACACAATAGAGGATACATTATTCAGTCCATCGTCGCTACACAACAAGGTAAACAAGTAACGTGAAGCTGACCCGGACCCGGTGGCCGCTGGCGACCGGGACTAGGATCCGCCGGCCGCAAGGACCCGCTGGCGGCCAGGACCCCCCAGTGGCCGGCGACCGGGACACGCCGGCAGCCAGGACCCCCCAGTGGCCGGCGACCGGGACCCACCGGCTGCCAGGACCCCCCAGTGGCCGGCGACCGGGACCCGCTGGCCGTCAGGACCCGCCGACGGCAAACATCGTAAAGTAAAAAAATAAACGTTACACAACAACAATGTTAATCCATGAAAAAAGTCCCAAACAAACACAATAAGATGGTTTCGTAACATTTATATCTTTAAGATATACGAAGATACTTACATTTGTAGCTAGCTTTTTTTGTCACCATTCTTTTCGAAGATGTCTTGTCTAAATTATCCAGTGCCTTCTGGGTAGCCCTTACTCCCAAGGGTGGTGTCGAAAAATCTCAATTTTGAGGGCGATACAGCCCTTAAACTGGTCCCTCAACTTGACGTTCTAAGAATCGGGACAACACTTGCCCTTAGCGGGAGCGCACATTTTTGAGATTGAGGGTTGAGATTGAGGGTTAAGCGAGGAATTAGAATTCACCCTTAATCTCCATTTGTATACAAGCAGAGAATAGCCAGGCGCTAGCAACAGGCGCTAACAACAGGTGCTAACAACGGGCGCTAACAACGGTCGCTAATAACGGGCGCTAACACCAGGAGCTAACACCAGGCACTAGCGACAGGTGCTAACAACAGGCGCTAGCAACAGGTGCTAACAACAGGTGCTAGCAACAGCAGCTAACAACAGGCGCTAACACCAGGTGCTAGCAACAGGTGCTAACAACAGGCGCTGTCAGCACAAGACAATGAATCAAGGAAATGCAGTCATTCTTAAACATTTGTTTATCAATACGTTGAGCCTGGAGTCAAATTCCTCTAACAGCTAATGTCTTTAAAATCATGCCATGGCGCCTGAGCATTATCCCACATTGGTTTAGATATTCTACATTAGATATTAAAATAACTGAGAAACAGGCCACAGTGACCTGACCCCATATTTTAATACACTGCTCCAAAAACTTAAAGGCACACTTTGAAAACACATCAGATCTCAATGGGGAAAAAAAATCCTGCTGTTTATTTCTACTGATATGGACTGGGTGATGTGTGAGGAACAAAAGGATGCCACATCATTTGATGGAAATTAAAATTATCAACCTACAGAGGGCTGAATTCAAAGACACCCCAAAAACTACGGTGAAAAAAATGATGCGGCAGGCTAGTCCATTTAGCTGAAATTTCATTGCAGCAACTCACATGCGTGTATGCATACCTGACAACGTCGGGGCTCCTAATGAGACGACGGATGGCGTCCTGGGCTATCTCCTCCCAGATCTGGACCAGGGCCTCCCCAGACCATCACTGACCCACCACCAAACCGGTCATGCTGAACGATGTTACAGGCAGCAGAACGTTCTCCAGGGCTTCTCCAGACCCTTTCACGTCTGTCACATCTGCTCAGGGTGAACCTGCTCTCATCTGTGAAAAACACAGGGCGCCAGTGGTGGACTTGCCAGTTCTGGTGTTCTGTGGCAAATGCCAATCGAGCTCCACGGTGCCGGGCAGTGAACACAGGGCCCACTAGAGGACGTGGGGCCCTCAGGCCCCCCTCATGAAGTCTGTTTCTGATTGTTTGGTCAGAGACATTCACACCAGTGGCCTGCTGGAGGTCATTTTGTAGGGCTCTGGCAGTGCTCTTCCTGCTCCTCCTTGCACAAAGGAGCAGATAGCGGTCCTGCTGATGGGTTGTGGACCTTCTACGGCCCGGTCCAGCTCTCCTGGAGTAACTGCCTGTCTCCTGGAATCTCCTCCATGCTCTTGAGATTGTGCTGGGAGACACAGCAAACCTTCTGGCAATATTGATGTGCCATCCTGGAGGAGTTGGACTGCCTGTGCAACCTCTGTAGGGTCCAGGTATCGCCTCATGCTAACAGTAGTGACACCTGTGCAACCTCTGTAGGGTCCAGGTATCGCCTCATGCTAACAGTAGTGACACCTGTGCAACCTCTGTAGGGTCCAGGTAGCGCCTCATGCTAACAGTAGTGACACCTGTGCAACCTCTGTAGGGTCCAGGTATCGCCTCATGCTAACAGTAGTGACACCTGTGCAACCTCTGTAGGGTCCAGGTAGCGCCTCATGCTAACAGTAGTGACACCTGTGCAACTCTCTGTAGGGTCCAGGTATCGCCTCATGCTAACAGTAGTGACACCTGTGCAACCTCTGTAGGGTCCAGGTATCGCCTCATGCTAACAGTAGTGACACCTGTGCAACCTCTGTAGGGTCCAGGTAGCGCCTCATGCTAACAGTAGTGACACCTGTGCAACCTCTGTAGGGTCCAGGTATCGCCTCATGCTAACAGTAGTGACACCTGTGCAACCTCTGTAGGGTCCAGGTATCGCCTCATGCTAACAGTAGTGACACCTGTGCAACCTCTGTAGGGTCCAGGTATCGCCTCATGCTAACAGTAGTGACACCTGTGCAACCTCTGTAGGGTCCAGGTATCGCCTCATGCTAACAGTAGTGACACCTGTGCAACCTCTGTAGGGTCCAGGTATCGCCTCATGCTAACAGTAGTGACACCTGTGCAACCTCTGTAGGGTCCAGGTATCGCCTCATGCTAACAGTAGTGACACCTGTGCAACCTCTGTAGGGTCCAGGTATCGCCTCATGCTAACAGTAGTGACACCTGTGCAACCTCTGTAGGGTCCAGGTATCGCCTCATGCTAACAGTAGTGACACCTGTGCAACCTCTGTAGGGTCCAGGTATCGCCTCATGCTAACAGTAGTGACACCTGTGCAACCTCTGTAGGGTCCAGGTATCGCCTCATGCTAACAGTAGTGACACCTGTGCAACCTCTGTAGGGTCCAGGTATCGCCTCATGCTAACAGTAGTGACACCTGTGCAACCTCTGTAGGGTCCAGGTATCGCCTCATGCTAACAGTAGTGACACCTGTGCAACCTCTGTAGGGTCCAGGTATCGCCTCATGCTAACAGTAGTGACACCTGTGCAACCTCTGTAGGGTCCAGGTAGCGCCTCATGCTAACAGTAGTAGTGACACCTGTGCAACCTCTGTAGGGTCCAGGTATCGCCTCATGCTAACAGTAGTGACACCTGTGCAACCTCTGTAGGGTCCAGGTATCGCCTCATGCTAACAGTAGTGACACCTGTGCAACCTCTGTAGGGTCCAGGTATCGCCTCATGCTAACAGTAGTGACACCTGTGCAACCTCTGTAGGGTCCAGGTATCGCCTCATGCTAACAGTAGTGACACCTGTGCAACCTCTGTAGGGTCCAGGTATCGCCTCATGCTAACAGTAGTGACACCTGTGCAACCTCTGTAGGGTCCAGGTATCGCCTCATGCTAACAGTAGTGACACCTGTGCAACCTCTGTAGGGTCCAGGTAGCGCCTCATGCTAACAGTAGTGACACCTGTGCGACCTCTGTAGGGTCCAGGTATCGCCTCATGCTAACAGTAGCGACACCTGTGCGACCTCTTTAGGGTCCAGGTATCGCCTCATGCTAACAGTAGTGACACCTGTGCAACCTCTGTAGGGTCCAGGTAGCGCCTCATGCTAACAGTAGTAACAGTGACCCTAGCCAAATGCAAAACTGCTGAAAAAGAGTCAGAAAAGATGACCTACCTGTAAAACCATTCCTGTTTTGATGGTCGTCTCGTTGTTGCCCCTCTTGTGCACCTGTTGTTAAATGAATTAACACCAAAGCAGCTGAAACTGATTAACAACCCCCTCTGCTACTTACCTGACCAGATCAATATCCCAGAAGTTTCATTGACTTGATGCCATACTCTGATCACAAAGTGTTCCTTTAATTTGTTTGAGTAGTGTACAACACCCGTCAAGGGTTAATGGTCCCCAATTCTACATTTCTTAAATTAATAAATCACAGTGCTCATTCTTAAGTATATACTCTTATTGTGCTCTGGTGAGGCAGGTAATCGGCAGTTAAACGATACACTGACCACGACAAAGGTGCAAAGTGGATTTATTCTCCCAGTCATATACAGTTCAGAGAGGTCATTAAACTCAAATCACAGAGTGCAGGATGATCAGAAATGACAAATGGCCAGTAGGAAACAGTCGTCTTTAAACATCACATAAAAACATGGGGATAAATTCTCTAGATGTCTACATGTCAAAACTTAGCGACTTGATGGCGCCAGAACGATCCAAAGCGACGGCCCTCAACAGACCAGAATCTAGAACAGAGTCATGGACTCATGAATCAGCATTATACAATAAGGCCCCAAAATGCAGTTTTAATATTACAAACACACATTATTTTCCCGAGAAAAATGCATAATTCAGATTTTAGCCAGAGACACGCTAAAGGTATCGCCATGGTGATTTGGCCTCTTTTTTATGCAGCGGAGATCACAGGTCTTAACTATCATCATCTGAAACTACTTGCATTAATATTCTCTTTTCTTTTACATGATGTGACCTCTGACTGACTTTTAATTTGGATGAACACAAGAAAAAAAAACTCTCCCTTAGTAAACTATGGAATATTGTATTTTTGTCTGTAGTCCAGCTGTATTACTGATAATGCATGAACTGCTCTGGTTAACTTTAACAAAGTCTTCCTGTGGGAGTTGAGGATCACAAAAGTTCCTTCTCCAGTTCCTTCTTACATTTAAACATTTAAACATTTAAACATTTAAACATGGTGTTTGTTCCAAACAAACAGACGAGCACAGAAGTCCAACAGCAGAAGACCAATTGGTTCCTGACTGGAGAGGCCTTTCATTCCCGTTCAGCTAATTCAACTAACATATTGTTGACCGCTTGAATATTGATTGAATTATGTTTTAATAGATAATAAATGTTTTTGGGATGGAGCTGGTTCAGAATGTTATTCCATGTTCCTCTGTATGGGGAAACTGGTAATAAAACTCTGATCATGACACATCTGTGACACATCCTCTTGTGATGCATGGATGGAAAAACCATTCAGCACTGCTTCAGACTGAAGTGTACACTTTCAACCAGTCTATGCTGTATGTTAGGAGGTTTGTCCAAAGTTAAAACTTAACTTATCGTTACCTGCACACAGATATTCAGTAGTTCCTCCCTGTTCCAGTCCTACACTAAATTGGAGGGGGAAAAAAAAACTTCTTTGGGTATTGGATTCAATCCCAATTCCCAAAAAAGGTGGGATGCTGTGTAAAACATAAAAAAAAACAAAAAAAAATGATAATAATGGAATGATTTGAAAATCTCATAAAGCAACATTTTATTCCCAATATCAGATGTTAAAACTGAGACATTTTACCAATTCATGGAAAATATGAGCTCATTTTCACTTTGATGGCGGTAACACATTTAAAAAAAAAGTTAGAACAGTGGAAATAAAAAGCCTGAAGAGGTAATTGTCACAAATGAAAAACCAAATAGAGGAGCATTTAACAACTATTTAGGCTTATCTGCAACAGGTCAGTAACATGAGCGGGTATAAAAGGAGCATTGATGAGCAGAGGTTCATCAATCTGAGATAAACTACATCCAAAATTTGTGGAACATTGTAAAAAAAAAAATTTTCCTCAATGTAAAATGTCAAAGACTTTGAAGATCCCACTGCCTACAGTACATAATATCATTAACAGATTCAGAAAATCAGGAGGAGTGTCTATGCTGAGGATGAGGTCTGAACTGGAGGTGTGGGATTTTCTCTACTGGACATGACTGCAGGAAAGAAATACTTCCCTAAATCACTGTCTGGAAACACAGTTCACCATGCAGTCCACACATGCAGGATTATGCAATAAAGAAGCCATATGTTGTTGGAGGATAAATGGAAAATAGGGATGCACATGGTTAACCGTTTAAACGTTAACCGATAACAGTAACTCTAACCGATTAATACTAACGGTCAATTTTGTTTTTAAGCTACGTAATTCAATCAACTCATGGGGGCGTGTCGACAGGTGCAACACCTGCCATCAGGTGCGTCCCATCACAGCCCACTTTACAGCGAAGATGAAGAGAGCAAAAAGTAGTTCTGTGCAGTGTTGTACCTGAACGGAAGTTCACAAACTAGTAGGGATGTCCCGATCACGTTTTTTGGGTCCCGATCCGATTCCGATCTTTTAATTTTGATGATCGGCCGATTTCCGATTTTTTCCGATCCGATTTCACTTTTTTTGAGTGGGCAAACAGAGTTTAATTTCCTATGCATTTTATTTCCTGTGTACATTAATAAATAGGCCTGCATCCAAGCTGAGATTAATAGCTTTTATCATCTCATAAAATAAACAATAACTTATTTAAACACTCTTCTTTTTTAACAGTGACTGTTCAACAGTCTCAGTACTAAAGAACATAGCACTTCCATTTAAATAGCAGCAGGTGAACTTGGCTAGCAGTTTAAGGCAATGAAAACACTAGCAGAAGTCTTTGCAATCAATGAAATCACATCATAATAAAAGTAACATAAAATATTAACTTAACTTCATTCAAGACCCGCTGCACATGTTCGCGCACCTTTGAGTCCTTTGTCGTTCATGTAATGACGGGAACGAGGCTCGAGGTAATTAATGAGCCGGTTAAATACCTTGTATTCCACAAACTGAATTTGGCTGGTCGTCCTCGGTAATACATTCCGCGATTAGCTCGGTGATTTTTCGGTGTCCTTTAGCTCGGTTTAGCTCGGTGTCCTTTCTTTTAAAAGTTTCACAGAGCGTTTGCTGCCGAAGCTGCTGCCGGCCGTCGGCTGCAGCTCTGAAGTTGGTGCCGTCGGCTGCGGTGATCGGTGCTGCGTGATTTTTTTAAGTGTCTGATTAGATTGGTGGTGTTGTAAACTCTCTTCTTACTTACCCATCATGATATCTCAGCCTTCCACACGTTTCAAGTCGCAGTTGAAGCGTCGGTCTTTGTAATTTTATAGCGCTGCCACACTGCTGACATTTTTGCTAAAGTTTATCCTGACGCCGCCAGTCTTAAAACTTTTAAGGTGGATCAAGACAGCGCTGCTGGGAAACCTCATTTCAGTACAAATTATTAAATGTATATAGTTTAAAAAATATTTTTGTTTGTGTAATATGATTACTTTATTAATTTGTGTTAATCAGGATCACTTTTTGAGGAAAAAAATAATGAAAAAAAGATCGGCGTGTTATAATAAGGTTGATCGGCCGATCCGATCCACCTTAAATTTTTAAGATCGAAGGCCGATCCGATCAGGGGATTGGGATCGGGACACCCCTACAAACTAGTTTATATTTTTCATGAATGTGAACTGAGTGCATTCACTTTCTCCTTCACCAGCGTGAGCGAGTTCATTTGGGCAGTTGTGAACGACGCTCTTTCAAAGTTCACGCACGGTCAAAACCGTTCCAGGTTTCCAGAGAACCCCATTTAAAATCCACCACAAACGAGCCTGATATGTATCTGAGGAAACCAATCAAACATGGCAACACGGCTGTCACGTCTGTCGATTACAAAAAATTAACTATTTAGTTCATTTTTTGAAATGGTGAACTGAACTAGTTCATTTTAACTTCTGTGAACTATGAACTGAACTATTTTCTATTTTCTATGAACTTAACTAGTTCGTGTAGAAAGTGAACTTGCCCAACACTGGTTCTGTGTGGGACAATTTCGACTGGAAAAGGGAGGAGGTCATTTTCAAATGATGCGGTACAGTACTGAAATACTCCAGCAGTACGAGTACAATGCAGTACTGAAATACTCCAGCAGTACGAGTACAATGCAGTACTGAAATACTCCAGCAGTACGAGTACAATGCAGTACCACTGAAGAAACAAGCATCCAGCATCAGACGATGGAGGACCATCGCAGTGAACTTTGTCCTCCATGATGGCGGGAGAAAGTGTGACGCGTGGCGGTCTGAGAAGTTAAAGGAAAAAATCTGTTCAATGGTGGAAAAAGACATTTTGCCCATCAGTGTGGTCAGTGGTGAAGGGTTCCAGGAGCTAATGGGCTATATCGAGCCTAATTACCAAACTCCATCAAGACCGACCATTACCCAACGATTAGAGGCTCGTTTTGAAGTTGGTGGCTGTTACAACGGACTGCTGGACCGCGCTCACAACAGAGAGCTACGTGACAATTACATGTCACTATATCCATGAGACCTGGAAAGCTAATTCTGCCATCCTGTTAACGCAGAGCATGCTGGGTAGACACACAGCTGATAACCTCACAGCTAAACTGGTTGATGCAGTGGAGACGTGGGGACTTGGTGGGAAAGTGTCCGCATGTGTCCACGACAACGCGTGCAACATCGTGTGTCGGAAAAGCGGTATTTCGGGATGGTGATGTGTCTAAATGGTATGTCAGAATGGCAGCATGGAAGGGCATTTAAATCTTATCGGTCAACGGTTATTAATCGTTAAAGGGCATCGGTTAACGGTCATAAAAAAAAAATCCAAAATGTGCATCCAAACTGTTCTGTGAAAAGATGAATCCATCCATTATCTAGACCCGCTTAATCCTCTGCAGGGTCAAGGGGATCTGCTGGAGTCTGTCCCAGGTATCTCCAGGTGAAAGGCAGGGGTACACCTGGACAGATCGCCAGTCCATCCCAGGGCCACATGTAGACAAACAACCACACACAATCACTCCTCCAGGTGATCTAGAACCACCAGTTAACCTAACATGCAGGTCTTTGGACTGATGGAGGAAGCTGGAGAACCTGGAGGAAACCCATGCTAGCACAGGGAGAACATGCTAACTCCACACAGAAAGACCCCTGAGATTTGAACCAGGAACCTTCTAGCTGTGAGGCAACAGTGCTGACCACCAATCCACTGTGCTGCCCATAAGATGAATCAAAGTTTAAAATTCTTTTTGGAAACTGGATGCTGTGACCTGTGGACTGAATCAATTGACAGATCAAAAGTTAGCATCTGTAATGGTATGGGATTGCATTAGTGTCTACCGCAGATTTAGGAGCCTCTGCCAACCGCAAACGCAATCTTCCACCTCCCAAAACCTGCTACCCATTATGCCGTCTCCCTTAAGCACATTGTGGGTGCGGCAATGGGCGTGTCTCTTGCGCTTTCCACGAATTCGGTATCTTGCGGTACCTGTATCTCGCAGATTTTGGGTATTGGGTAATGAGTGGTCAGACCACCCATTACCCAATACCAGTACCGCAAGATACAGAGTTTGTGGAAAGCGCAACTGGCATGTCGGCGCGTAAAAGAGCGCGTCCAAATTGCCTCATGGCGCGTCCACCCAGTTACATGTGGACTGCACAACCGGCTCTACCTCTCGATTATGCATCACTGTATTACTGTCATACGTTATTATTCTCTTAAGGGCAGATGATGTCTGTACAGCTGTGGCATGATCTCATCCAGATGTTTGCTGTGGAGGAAACGAGATCACAGAACTCTGTTGTGGAGTTTCTTGTACTGTGCTCGTATCCCTCTGAACCTCTCCTTGAGCTCGGAGCACCTGAGATGTTCTCAGTGGTAGAAGGTAGATGTCATCATACCTGTTCCTCTGGCTCAATGCTCATCCAATGATCCGTTTAAAAAGCCGGCGCAGTGAACTTCCAGGAAAACACGTTGGCAAAAACATAACCTCCTTGGCGGAGGTAAAAATATTCTTACACAGACAATTCATATCGGCTACCTGAAAGTCCCAGATAGTTGGTGCGCTCCTGGTAAACACGCTCAGGCAGAGCCGCGAGAACCGCCGCGAGAACCGCCGTGAGAACCGCCGGGAGCGGCTATGCGTCTTGGCGCAGCTATGCGTCTTGGCACAGCTGTGCGCACAGCCGCTGCTGAGGATATGTTCAAGATAACTCAAAAAGTTATGGATGGATTTTGATATAATTTTCAAGAGTTGTCAGAAATGTGAAAAGGAAGAACTGATTTCATTTTGGCTCTGATTCAGAAGAAATCCTGAATTCTGGATCACTTTCAAATTTTTGATAACATTGCGCTCAATGGGGCCAGAAATTTTGTTTCTCAACATTTCTGTTAATTATTGCCCACAACTCGTGAACTTTCACTAAGGGATTGATAATGAAAACCTCTATCAAATTTCAGAGGCTGATCCGGATCTGATCCAGATGGCGGATTTTATCGCAATCTGTAAATCGCTATATAGGGGAATTGTTGCGCTCTCGGAGAGCGCAGACTTCCGCCAAGAATTATAATTTCTTTTGTACTCCAAGAAGTTTCAACAAACTGCTCAGAAAAAAGATTAAATTATTTGCTCCACATTAGTTAGAGCTAGTTATGTATACACTACCGTTCAAAAGTTTGGGGTCACATTGAAATGTCCTTATTTTTGAAGGAAAAGCACTGTACTTTTCAATGAAGATAACTTTAAACTAGTCTTAACTTTAAAGAAATACACTCTATACATTGCTAATGTGGTAAATGACTATTCTAGCTGCAAATGTCTGGTTTTTGGTGCAATATCTACATAGGTGTATAGAGGCCCATTTCCAGCAACTATCACTCCAGTGTTCTAATGGTACAATGTGTTTGCTCATTGGCTCAGAAGGCTAATTGATGATTAGAAAACCCTTGTGCAATCATGTTCACACATATGAAAACAGTTTAGCTTGTTACAGAAGCTACAAAACTGACCTTCCTTTGAGCAGATTGAGTTTCTGGAGCATCACATTGGTGGGGTCAATTAAACACTCAAAATGGCCAGAAAAAGAGAACTTTCATCTGAAACTCGATAGTCTATTCTTGTTCTTAGAAATGAAGGCTATTCCATGCGAGAAATTGCTAAGAAATTGAAGATTTCCTACAACGGTGTGTACTACTCCCTTCAGAGGACAGCACAAACAGGCTCTAACCAGAGTAGAAAAAGAAGTAGGAGGCTGCATTGCACAACTGAGCAAGAAGATAAGTACATTAGAGTCTCTAGTTTGAGAAACAGATGCCTCACAGGTCCCCAACTGGCATCTTCATTAAATAGTACCCGCAAAACACCAGTGTCAACATCTACAGTGAAGAGGCGGCTGCGGGATTCTGGGCTTCAGGGCAGAGTGGCAAAGAAAAAGCCATATCTGAGACTGGCCAATAAAAGAAAAAGATTAAGATAGGCAAAAGAACAGATATTGGACAGAGGAAGACTGGAAAAAAGTGTTGTGGACGGATGAATCCAAGTTTGAGGTGTTTGGATCACAAAGAAGAACGTTTGTGAGACGCAGAACAAATGAAAAGATGCTGGAAGAATGCCTGACGCCATCTGTTAAGCATGGTGGAGGTAATGTGATGGTCTGGGGTTGCTTTGGTGCTGGTAAGGTGGGAGATTTGTACTGGGTAAAAGGGATTCTGAATAAGGAAGGCTATCACTCCATTTTGCAACGCCATGCCATACCCAGTGGACAGCGCTTGATTGGAGCCAATTTCATCCTACAACAGGACAATGACCCTAAACACACCTCCAAATTGTGCAAGAACTATTTAGAGCAGAAGCAGGCAGCTGGTATTCTATCAGTAATGGAGTGGCCAGCGCAGTCACCAGATCTGAACCCCATTGAGCTGTTGTGGGAGCAGCTTGACCGTATGGTACATAAGAAGTGCCCATCCAACCAATCCAACTTGTGGGAGCTGCTTCTGGAAATGTGGGGTGCAATTTCTCCAGATTTCCTCAACAAATTAACAGCTAGAATGCCAAAGGTCTGCAATGCTCTAATTGCTGCAAATGGAGGATTTTTTGACGAAAGCAAAGTTTGATGTAAAAAAAAATCTTATTTCAAATACAAATCATTGTTTCTAACCTTGTCAATGTCTTGACTCTATTTTCTATTCATTTCACAACGTATGGTGGTGAATAAGTGTGACTTTTCATGGAAAAGACAAAATTCTTTGGGTGACCCCAAACTTTTGAACGGTAGTGTATATCAGTGCAGAGGAGGAGGAGGAAGGAAGAGGAGGAAGCTCTACAGCAGAGTCCCAGACCAGCTGCCCATGAGAGCTGCTCTGATCTGGGTGAAAAGATGCTCCATAGCAGTTAGCGGTTAGCGCAACCTGCTCTTAAAGGCAATGGCTACTGACGCACTGATTGGTTAAACAGGTGGAACGCCCTAACCACTCCCATGCATAATGTGTGCATAATATAGTGGTTTTTGCAGGTAAGATTGTGGGTTTTGGGAGGTGGAAGATTGCGTTCTTTGCGGGGGAACGCCCCTCTTACTACCCACTATCCCTTAATAGCAGCTTTAGGAGCCGCTATTAAGGGAACTTAAACTACTGAACCTCATTTACTTTAATTAAAGGTATTAATTTAAATGGAACCACAAGCCAAAATCCTTTAAATGTTAATCTTTTTTTCAGTTAGTAATTCTGATGCATGTATTTCCATCAGTTCAAGGAGCCTTTATTTTTATATCAGTCAGTAATGAACCTTATTTAAGTTAATGTGAGATATCAAATAGGTTTGTTTGATAGCTTTAAGAAAATGTTGGAGAGGCTTGACAATAGTTTTTCATTGGAAAAAAAAAATATCTGTTTTTTAAAGAGTCAAAACTGTTTTTTATTTTATCTATAGTATTGATGTAATGATCTTAAGTATATGTGTGTGTTATCTGTATTGGTATCAGCCGTTAGGAGCTGAAAGTTATCAGCATTGGTTTTAAAAAACAGTTAAGGTGCATCCCTTATCTGTACATTATCGGAGTATTTTTGCTCATTGTGTTTCTCATTTATGTTCAGACAGAATTCAGATGGACCTGCTTCTCTCTTATTCACAGGTGACCAGGACCTGTACATTCAACAGGCTGTTGTATTTATTGAAGATGCCATCCATGTGAGTGGACTGTTACTTTTCTTTATAAGAAAAACAGAAATGGTTCATAAATGCTTAATACACATATTGAAATGCATTGTTTATGGCATTGTATATGCTGTTGCAGCACATTGCATTGCTATTGCAGTTTCTAATAAAGTTTCCTAATAACTTCTCTTGCCTTCAGTACCGGTCCATAAACCACCGGGTAGATGCTCGGTCACTCCGCATGTATCGATGGTACTACTCCAGGACATGCCAGTGGTACGTACACACCAGTTCTATTAAAATCCAAATCATACCAACACATTAATTTTAGCAAAGTGATTATACAGCTCAATGCAGCACATTTAAGTATGATAGTGTTTATAAGGTACCAATCTGTAAGTATCTGCTTCACTGAGGAAACTAAAGCATTGTGCTGAGCCTTTGTCTCGGTTCAAACTCCAATTGTGGCAGAAAACAGTAGACAAACTCACTTTTACCAGGAAGAAACCTCCAGCAGTAGTGAATACAACCTGAACAGAACTAGGGAGATGGTTCCTCCAGAGGTACTTGATAACTGCTGCCCATTCCACTTTTGGAAACTAGGAACCACAACTAGGCCTTCATTCAAGTTCCCTGTTGTGATAATATAACACTATGGTGTTGTTGATACCTCGGGTTTTGGTTCTGGTCAGTGAGAAGTGAACCACACATGAAAAGACAAACAAATAATTATATATTAATTTATTATTAAATTGAATAAATATTCTGAATGTAATAACTGTTATCAGGCTATAGAAACCTGCTGCATGTTAGATTAAAACCAAGTATTGTTGTTATTTTTTTATAAACATATGGAAAGTAAATGTTTGAGGTTAGAGCTCCGGACGGTGAATCCCTTCAGCTGGGTAGGAGACATGAAAGCTGATATCAGAGGGTTTTATTTCAGAATGGGACGGCCTACATGGTGTCGTTGTGCACATCAGCCTGCTCCACATGTTCAGAGGTTCAGACTGGAGGAGCTCTCAGAAGGGAAAAAGCTAAGAGGTTGTGCAACTTGTGACATACTTGAGTCGTCCATTGATTTTGTAGAAAGTTAACAGCTGGATTAGATAAGATTTTTACATGAGATTTTTACATGAGAATACCTCAATCAAGAAGAATTTAGTTTACCTGCCTCAAGACACAGCTGATTTCTACTGACATACTTTAACTAAAAGTCAGCTTGTGTATGTGTATGGTACAGGTGTGTGGTACAGGTGTGTGTGGTACAGGTGTGTGTGGTACAGGTGTTTGGTACAGATGTGTGGTACAGGTGTGTGTGGTACAGATGTGTGGTACAGGTGTGTGGTACAGGTGTGTGTGGTACAGATGTGTGGTACAGGTGTGTGTGGTACAGATGTGTGGTACAGGTGTGTGTGGTACAGGTGTGTGTGGTACAGATGTGTGCGGTGCAGATGTGTGCAGTACGGATGTGTGCAGTGTTGACGTGTGTGGTACGGATGTGTGGTGCAGATGTGTGTGGTGCAGATGTGTGTGGTACAGATGTGTGGTGCAGATGTGTGCGGTGCAAATGTGTGGTGCAGATGTGTGGTACAGATGTGTGTGGTGCAGATGTGTGGTGCAGATGTGTTTGGTACAGATGTGTGGTGCAGATGTGTGCGGTGCAGATGTGTGTGGTGCAGATGTGTCCGGTACAGATGTGTGCGGTGCAGATGTGTGCGGTGCAGATGTGTGTGGTGCAGATGTGTCCGGTACAGATGTGTGGTGCAGGTGTGTGTGGTGCAGATGTGTCCGGTACAGATGTGTGGTGCAGGTGTGTGGTGCAGATGTGTGCGGTACAGATGTGTGGTACAGAAGTGTGTGGTACGGATGTGTGTGGTACAGAAGTTTGTGGTTCGGATGTGTGTGGTACAGAAGTTTGTGGTTCGGATGTGTGCGGTACAGATGTGTGCCGTACGGATGTGTGGTGCAGATGTGTGTGGTGCAGATGTGTGGTGCAGGTGTGTGTGGTGCAGATGTGTGCGGTACAGATGTGTGCCGTACGGATGTGTGGTGCAGATGTGTGTGGTGCAGATGTGTGTGGTGCAGATGTGTGTGGTACAGATGTGTGCGGTACAGATGTGTGTGGTACAGATAAGTGTTACAGGTGTGTGTGGTACAGATAAGTGGTACAGGTGTGTGTGGTAGTGCTGGGCAATATGACGATACATATCATGGGGACGATAGAAAAGTGTGTATCGTGCCATTTCTCTTCTATTGTTTCTATCGTTTCTAACCTAATTTTATCAATTATTACAGCAAATATGTAATTAAATAACCTGCAACGATAAATTTGATAGAATCATATCTACTTCTACAAAGTAGCCTTTTATGTTTGCACTTTTATTCATGGTTAATGCCTTAAACAGAGTTCTCTTCAACCCTGATGTTTACTTTAGACACTTTATATTGGTTTGCAAACTTTGCACTACAAGGTTACAGATTTCAGAAAGTTGAAAAATAATTTGTGTTTATTTTTTATAGCTGAACTTCAGTGCAAAAATGTGTTTTTCCTCTCAGAAACTGTTGTGCACTTTAAAAAAATGTGAAAGCTACTGTACCTCTGTACCTACCTGTTTTTGCTGCACTAAAATGTATGTTTGTGACAGTTCAGCTAAATGTCCTTTCAAAATAAAGTTGAAAAGTAAGCAATGAAATTTTTGTCAAACTTTTCAGAGAATAACTGAAAACATACTTTATTATGGTATATCGTGATATATATCATTATCGTGATATAAAATAGTCCATATCGTGATATATGATTTTTTCCATATCGCCCAGCACTAGTGTGTGGTACAGGTGTGTGTGGTACAGATAAGTGGTACAAGTGTGTGTGGTACAGATGTGTGCGGTACAGATAAGTGGTACAGGTGTGTGTGGTACAGATAAGTGGTACAAGTGTGTGTGGTACAGATAAGTGGTACAAGTGTGTGTGGTACAGATGTGTGGTACAGGTGTGTGTGGTACAGGTGTGTGTGTGGTACAGATGTGCGGTACAGATTTTTGTGGTACAGGTGTGTGTGGTACAGGTGTGTGTGGTACAGATGTGTGCGGTACAGATAAGTGGTACAGGTGTGTATGGTACAGATAAGTGGTACAGGTGTGTGTGGTACAGATGTGTGGTACAGGTGTGTGTGGTACAGGTGTGTGTGTGGTACAGATGTGCGGTACAGATTTTTGTGGTACAGGTGTGTGTGGTACAGATGTGTGCGGTACAGATAAGTGGTACAGGTGTGTATGGTACAGATAAGTGGTACAGGTGTGTGTGGTACAGATGTGTGGTACAGGTGTGTGTGGTACAGATGTGTGCGGTACAGATAAGTGGTACAGGTGTGTATGGTACAGATAAGTGGTACAGGTGTGTGTGGTACAGATGTGTGGTACAGGTGTGTGTGGTACAGATGTGTGGTACAGGTGTGTGTGTGGTACAGATGTGCGGTACAGATTTTTGTGGTACAGATGTGTGGTACAGGTGTGTGCGGTACAGATGTTTGTGGTACAGATGTGCGGTACAGATAAGTGAGACGTATATGAGTTTGTGTGCAACCTTGTGAATGTGGTTTTCACTTTTATTATTTAACAAGATTTGAAAATGGCTATATAAATTGTGTGTGTGATGGTGGTGGTGGCGGTGGGGGGGGAGGGTCTAATCCGTTTCACTGCCATGTTTACGCCACCTTCTACCCCCCAGGATCCTGGGCGCAGCCATCGCTGTGGTGCTGTTACTGGCGTTCGTGGAGCGACCCTCCTCCCTCTCCGTCTCCTCGGACCCTCGCCATCCATCAGTATCCTGGCAGCCTCCCTGTGGCTTCACTGAAAGCATTGAGATGCTTTGCCTCAGTCTCCTCTGTCTTGATCTTGCCGTCAAGGTAAACACAAGCAGTTTAGAAAACATTTGGACCTAAAACATTAGCAGCTGTGGAGTTAAACAGAACATTTGACATAAAACATGTTAATTTGTCTGTATGAAACTCCAGAACTGTTGAAGCTACTGCTTCACCTCTGCCCTGTTTGTCCTCAGAGCTATCTGATTGGCTGGGAGGAGTTCAGGAAGAACAAATGGCTGATCAGCTACACTGTGGTCATTTCTGTCTCCGTCATCGACTGGCTTTTGTCAGTCAGCATGGAGTGTGATGAGGTGAGTCTCAGGATTTCCTGAGCTTGTTCTCAGGCAACATGTTATCAAACTAAAGTATGTAGTTATGAGAATCAAACCTGGCTAAAACATCTTACCAGATCATTTTTGACTTTTCATTATGAACCTTAAAAATAATAAGAAGAAAAGCATTGTGGTCTGATCTCTTCTGTTTCTGTGCTGAAACTGAATGATTTATTCATTTGTATGCAAGACAAAGGCCTTTTTTTTTTTTTAAATTACATAGTATAATACTGGTATGCAGATAGTCATTTCAACAAGGACACTGCAACTATGAAACTACACCCACCTACCTGCAACATCGCAATATACGTGGCTTTTTTTCCTTTTTTTTTGACAGTTGTAGTAGTTCCAGTAAATAAAATGTCCATGCATGTAATTTCTGTCCCAGAAACACGTGTTTATTTAGTGCAGTCCTGTTTAAAGGCCCAAAGATCACAGGCAGCCAATATTGATTATTGCTCTTTCTCCATGCTAGACATTTCTCCAGGTTCTTTTGTTGATGATATGTGCTGTTATGAAATATTCCAGTCTTAGATTATTCTGAAAGCTCTTCACAGTTTGTAGATTCAGTTTTTGTAACCTCTGCCAATCTTCATTACGAAGAGATTCTTTCCAAGATGCTCTTTATTTAGTAAAAAAGTATCACAGACCTGTTGCCAATTAGATGCAAATTGGTCCTTCAGGTACAGTAATCACTCACACTTAGCGGTCTCAGAACATCGCAGAGGTTTCAAAAATATTCATCGGGAAAAAGAAATTCAAAGAAAAATTCAAACGAAGTGCGTGAGGCTGAAGCGAAACACATCACATCAATAACAATCTTGGGAAGCACCAAATGCTATCAGGGGAGACCCCATGAAGGAATATCGAGGCCTGTGATTGGCTGCTATGACGTCATTACTGTACGCTGATTGGCTGACACGCGTCCCCTCATCTCCCATCTTTGTCTCTCAGCTACGAGAGGAGAAATCGTCAAAGTGAGCGTACGTTCCGTAGATTTTGCGTATGCACGTACATGTATACTGTATGTACATATACATGTACATGCCACATCGCGGTTTTCACCATTCGTGGGGGGTCACAGCCCCCATTAACTGTGAAGTGTGAGGGATTACTGTATTTCTATTCAGTACCACTTGCTTTCTGAGCCTTTTCTTATCCATGTCTCTACTTTTTTGAATCGTGCTGCTTCTAACAAACTGAAAATTATACATTTTCAGGAATGGGTTCACTGTCTCTGTTTCAAATTCTTTTATTTATTTTCTGTGTTCTTTTGTGAATAAAATATGGTTTCATGAGATTTGAAAATCCTTGCGTTCTCGTTTACATTTTACACATCATTCAAACTTTTATTGGAATTCTGCTTGTATGTGGTAAAACAACAAGAGAAGAAGACATTTGCAAGAGAAATATTTAGATGCAATGACTCATAATTAGACCAACTTATTTAGTTATGAGTTTGATATAGTATCACCTGCAGGAAAAGCTTTGTGATTGGAAATATCTTATTTTTTCTGTTACACTGTACATTATTATCTAAATAGTGGTTTTCTCTTTGTGTCGTTTATCAGAAACTCAGAGTGCGGCGGCTCCTGCGACCCTTCTTCCTGCTACAGAATTCATCTCTAATGAAAAAAACACTGAAGTGCATAAAGAGGACTCTTCCTGAGATTGCCAGGTATCTGAATCTGCCGACATATTTACCTTATAAACACAGTTGGAAGAAAATTACATGTGCAAAAAAGCAAAAATCAAAAGTATCTATGTGTAGTTTGTAGCTATGGTTACAGCTACGTGACAGTTGTTGCTGCATAAACTGAAACTTGCAGGTTGAATTGCCTGATTTGTCCACCGCTGACACCAGAGCATCCTCACCTTCTTCAGTCACTTCCTCACCATGTGGCCACAAGTGCAGATGTCACCATACCAGTTTTTTCTTTCCTATGCCAATTCTGATACCTGGGTTTCAAGTATTGGATGTTACTGATCCAATACCAGTGTTCATTTTGTTTTAAGTGTTCATTTTTTTTATTAAACTAACGCATTGAATCTTTAGAGCACTTCAGTTCCCGATAAACCTGGGTCTCTCTGGAATATTTCCATCAGGTCTGTCCCTGTTTCCTGTCTCTGTAGTGTTATCCTGCTGCTGGCGCTGCACCTCTGTCTCTTCACTATGATCGGCATGCTGCTGTTTGCTAAAACTGAAGTGAGTTCGTTTATATCTTCTCACACTTGTAAACGTGGGTGTGTGCACACACGCACACATGTCTATGAATAAACACACCCCAGATTACAAATAAAACTGCAACCCACACAAGTCACCGTTATAGAAATCCATTATATACAAATAGTTTTTCAATTTGAAATCGAAATCAAATGTGAAGATCAAAAAATGTAAAAAATAAAACTGATGTTAAAAAATGGAAAAGTCAAATGTAGGTACAGTAGGTTGCTTCACACAACAGGAAGAACTTTGGACCGAATCCCAGTCAGCACTGGAGAATATTGAGCTCATTTGACCACAACAACTGTTGACTCGATATTCTCAGTGTGACACAAACACATGGACAAGATAAACATAAAAGTATGCAGACAGTCAGCATGGCTTTACGTTAAATAACCACTTATAAACAAATAAACTTCCTGTTGTGATGAAGTTACTACGGTATAGTCTACTGAAGTATCTTCCTGTTGTGATGAAGTTACTACAGTATAGTCTACTGAAGTATCTTCCTGTTGTGATGAAGTTACTACAGTATAGTCTACTGAAGTATCTTCCTGTTGTGATGAAGTTACTACAGTATAGTCTACTGAAGTATCTTCCTGTTGTGATGAAGTTACTACAGTATAGTCTACTGAAGTATCTTCCTGTTGTGATGAAGTTACTACAGTAAAGTCTACTGAAGTATCTTCCTGTTGTGATGAAGTTACTACAGTATAGTCTACTGAAGTAACTTCCTGTTGTGATGAAGTTACTACAGTATAGTCTACTGAAGTATCTTCCTGCTGTGATGAAGTTTCTACAGTATAGTCTACTGAAGTATCTTCCTGTTGTGATGAAGTTACTACAGTATAGTCTACTGAAGTATCTTCCTGTTGTGATGAAGTTACTACAGTATAGTCTACCGAAGTAACTTCCTGTTGTGATGAAGTTACTACAGTATAGTCTACTGAAGTATCTTCCTGTTGTGATGAAGTTACTACAGTATAGTCTACTGAAGTAACTTCCTGTTGTGATGAAGTTACTACAGTATAGTCTACTGAAGTATCTTCCTGTTGTGATGAAGTTACTACAGTATAGTCTACTGAAGTATCTTCCTGTGATGAAGTTACTACAGTATAGTCTACTGAAGTAACTTCCTGTTGTGATGAAGTTACTACAGTATAGTCTACTGAAGTATCTTCCTGTTGTGATGAAGTTACTACAGTATAGTCTACTGAAGTATCTTCCTGTTGTGATGAAGTTACTACAGTATAGTCTACTGAAGTATCTTCCTGTTGTGATGAAGTTACTACAGTATAGTCTACTGAAGTAAAGTTACTGAAGTATCTTCCTGTTGTGATGAAGTTACTACAGTATAGTCTACTGAAGTATCTTCCTGTTGTGATGAAGTTACTACAGTATAGTCTACTGAAGTATCTTCCTGTTGTGATGAAGTTACTACAGTATAGTCTACTGAAGTAACTTCCTGTTGTGATGAAGTTACTACAGTATAGTCTACTGAAGTATCTTCCTGTTGTTGTGATTAAGTTACTACAGTATAGTCTACTGAAGTATCTTCCTGTTGTGATGAAGTTACTACAGTATAGTCTACTGAAGTATCTTCCTGTTGTGATGAAGTTACTACAGTATAGTCTACTGAAGTATCTTCCTGTTGTGATGAAGTTACTACAGTATAGTCTACTGAAGTAATCTTCCTGTTGTGATGAAGTTACTACAGTATAGTCTACTGAAGTATCTTCCTGTTGTGATGAAGTTACTACAGTATAGTCTACTGAAGTATCTTCCTGTTGTGATGAAGTTACTACAGTATAGTCTACTGAAGTATCTTCCTGTTGTGATGAAGTTACTACAGTATAGTCTACTGAAGTATCTTCCTGTTGTGATGAAGTTACTACAGTATAGTCTACTGAAGTAACTTCCTGTTGTGATGAAGTTACTACAGTATAGTCTACTGAAGTATCTTCCTGTTGTGATGAAGTTACTACAGTATAGTCTACTGAAGTATCTTCCTGTTGTTGTGATGAAGTTACTACAGTATAGTCTACTGAAGTATCTTCCTGTTGTGATGAAGTTACTACAGTATAGTCTACTGAAGTAACTTCCTGTTGTGATGAAGTTACTACAGTATAGTCTACTGAAGTAACTTCCTGTTGTGATGAAGTTACTACAGTATAGTCTACTGAAGTATCTTCCTGTTGTGATGAAGTTACTACAGTATAGTCTACTGAAGTATCTTCCTGTTTGTGATGAAGTTACTACAGTATAGTCTACTGAAGTATCTTCCTGTTGTGATGAAGTTACTACAGTTAGTCTACTGAAGTATCTTCTGTTGTGATGAAGTTACTACATATAGTCTACTGAAGTAACTTCCTGTTGTGATGAAGTTACTACAGTATAGTCTACTGAAGTATCTTCCTGTTGTGATGAAGTTACTACAGTATAGTCTACTGAAGTATCTTCCTGTTGTGATGAAGTTACTACAGTATAGTCTACTGAAGTAACTTCCTGTTGTGATGAAGTTACTACAGTATAGTCTACTGAAGTATCTTCCTGTTGTGATGAAGTTACTACAGTATAGTCTACTGAAGTATCTTCCTGTTGTGATGAAGTTACTACAGTATAGTCTACTGAAGTATCTTCCTGTTGTGATGAAGTTACTACAGTATAGTCTACTGAAGTAACTTCCTGTTGTGATGAAGTTACTACAGTATAGTCTACTGAAGTATCTTCCTGTTGTGATGAAGTTACTACAGTATAGTCTACTGAAGTATCTTCCTGTTGTGATGAAGTTACTACAGTATAGTCTACTGAAGTATCTTCCTGTTGTGATGAAGTTACTACAGTATAGTCTACTGAAGTATCTTCCTGTTGTGATGAAGTTACTACAGTATAGTCTACTGAAGTAACTTCCTGTTGTGTGATAAGTTACTACAGTATAGTCTACTGAAGTACTTCCTGTTGTGATGAAGTTACTACAGTATAGTCTACTGAAGTATCTTCCTGTTGTGATGAAGTTACTACAGTATAGTCTACTGAAGTATCTTCCTGTTGTGATGAAGTTACTACAGTATAGTCTACTGAAGTATCTTCCTGTTGTGATGAAGTTACTACAGTATAGTCTACTGAAGTATCTTCCTGTTGTGATGAAGTTACTACAGTATAGTCTACTGAAGTATCTTCCTGTTGTGATGAAGTTACTACAGTATAGTCTACTGAAGTATCTTCCTGTTGTGATGAAGTTACTACAGTATAGTCTACTGAAGTATCTTCCTGTTGTGATGAAGTTACTACAGTATAGTCTACTGAAGTAACTTCCTGTTGTGATGAAGTTACTACAGTATAGTCTACTGAAGTAATTCCTGTTGTGATGAAGTTACTACAGTATAGTCTACTGAAGTATCTTCCTGTTGTGATGAAGTTACTACAGTATAGTCTACTGAAGTATCTTCCTGTTGTGATGAAGTTACTACAGTATAGTCTACTGAAGTATCTTCCTGTTGTGATGAAGTTACTACAGTATAGTCTACTGAAGTATCTTCCTGTTGTGATGAAGAAGTACTACAGTATAGTTCTACTGAAGTATCTTCCTGTTGTGATGAAGTTACTACAGTATAGTCTACTGAAGTATCTTCCTGTTGTGATGAAGTTACTACAGTATAGTCTACTGAAGTATCTTCCTGTTGTGATGAAGTTACTACAGTATAGTCTACTGAAGTAACTTCCTGTTGTGATGAAGTTACTACAGTATAGTCTACTGAAGTATCTTCCTGTTGTGATGAAGTTACTACAGTATAGTCTACTGAAGTATCTTCCTGTTGTGATGAAGTTACTACAGTATAGTCTACTGAAGTATCTTCCTGTTGTGATGAAGTTACTACAGTATAGTCTACTGAAGTATCTTCCTGTTGTGATGAAGTTACTACAGTATAGTCTACTGAAGTCTTCCTGTTGTGATGAAGTTACTACAGTATAGTCTACTGAAGTAATCTTCCTGTTGTGATGAAGTTACTACAGTATAGTCTACTGAAGTAACTTCCTGTTGTGATGAAGTTACTACAGTATAGTCTACTGAAGTATCTTCCTGTTTGTGATGAAGTTACTACAGTATAGTCTACTGAAGTATCTTCCTGTTGTGATGAAGTTACTACAGTATAGTCTACTGAAGTATCTTCCTGTTGTGATGAAGTTACTACAGTATAGTCTACTGAAGTATCTTCCTGTTGTGATGAAGTTACTACAGTATAGTCTACTGAAGTAACTTCCTGTTGTGATGAAGTTACTACAGTATAGTCTACTGAAGTATCTTCCTGTTGTGATGAAGTTACTACAGTATAGTCTACTGAAGTAATCTTCCTGTTGTGATGAAGTTACTACAGTATAGTCTACTGAAGTAACTTCCTGTTGTGATGAAGTTACTACAGTATAGTCTACTGAAGTATATTCCTGTTGTGATGAAGTTACTACAGTATAGTCTACTGAAGTATCTTCCTGTTGTGATGAAGTTACTACAGTATAGTCTACTGAAGTAACTTCCTGTTGTGATGAAGTTACTACAGTATAGTCTACTAAAGTAACTTCCTGTTGTGATGAAGTTACTACAGTATAGTCTACTGAAGTATCTTCCTGTTGTGATGAAGTTACTACAGTATAGTCTACTGAAGTATCTTCCTGTTGTGATGAAGTTACTACAGTATAGTCTACTGAAGTATCTTCCTGTTGTGATGAAGTTACTACAGTATAGTCTACTGAAGTATCTTCCTGTTGTGATGAAGTTACTACAGTATAGTCTACTGAAGTATCTTCCTGTTGTGATGAAGTTACTACAGTATAGTCTACTGAAGTATCTTCCTGTTGTGATGAAGTTACTACAGTATAGTCTACTGAAGTAACTTCCTGTTGTGATGAAGTTACTACAGTATAGTCTACTGAAGTATCTTCCTGTTGTGATGAAGTTACTACAGTATAGTCTACTGAAGTATCTTCCTGTTGTGATGAAGTTACTACAGTATAGTCTACTGAAGTATCTTCCTGTTGTGATGAAGTTACTACAGTATAGTCTACTGAAGTATCTTCCTGTTGTGATGAAGTTACTACAGTATAGTCTACTGAAGTATCTTCCTGTGTGATGAAGTTACTACAGTATAGTCTATGAAGTATCTTCCTGTTGTGATGAAGTTACTACAGTATAGTCTACTGAAGTATCTTCCTGTTGTGATGAAGTTACTACAGTATAGTCTACTGAAGTATCTTCCTGTTGTGATGAAGTTACTACAGTATAGTCTACTGAAGTATCTTCCTGTTGTGATGAAGTTACTACAGTATAGTCTACTACTGAAGTATCTTCCTGTTGTGATGAAGTTACTACAGTATAGTCTACTGAAGTATCTTCCTGTTGTGATGAAGTTACTACAGTATAGTCTACTGAAGTAACTTCCTGTTGTGATGAAGTTACTACAGTATAGTCTACTGAAGTATCTTCCTGTTGTGATGAAGTTACTACAGTATAGTCTACTGAAGTATCTTCCTGTTGTGATGAAGTTACTACAGTATAGTCTACAGTATCTTCCTAGTCTACTAGTAGTAACTTCCTGTTGTGATGAAGTTACTACAGTATAGTCTACTGAAGTAACTTCCTGTTGTGATGAAGTTACTACAGTATAGTCTACTGAAGTATCTTCCTGTTGTGATGAAGTTACTACAGTATAGTCTACTGAAGTATCTTCCTGTTGTGATGAAGTTACTACAGTATAGTCTACTGAAGTAACTTCCTGTTGTGATGAAGTTACTACAGTATAGTCTACTGAAGTATCTTCCTGTTTGTGATGAAGTTACTACAGTATAGTCTACTGAAGTAACTTCCTGTTGTGATGAAGTTACTACAGTATAGTCTACTGAAGTATCTTCCTGTTGTGATGAAGAGTTACTACAGTATAGTCTACTGAAGTATCTTCCTGTTGTGATGAAGTTACTACAGTATAGTCTACTGAAGTAACTTCCTGTTGTGATGAAGTTACTACAGTATAGTCTACTGAAGTATCTTCCTGTTGTGATGAAGTTACTACAGTATAGTCTACTACTGAAGTATCTTCCTGTTGTGATGAAGTTACTACAGTATAGTCTACTGAAGTATCTTCCTGTTGTGATGAAGTTACTACAGTATAGTCTACTGAAGTAACTTCCTGTTGTGATGAAGTTACTACAGTATAGTCTACTGAAGTATCTTCCTGTTGTGATGAAGTTACTACAGTATAGTCTACTGAAGTATCTTCCTGTTGTGATGAAGTTACTACAGTATAGTCTACTGAAGTATCTTCCTGTTGTGATGAAAGTTACTACAGTATAGTCTACTGAAGTAACTTCCTGTTGTGATGAAGTTACTACAGTATAGTCTACTGAAGTATCTTCCTGTTGTGATGAAGTTACTACAGTATAGTCTACTGAAGTATCTTCCTGTTGTGATGAAGTTACTACAGTATAGTCTACTGAAGTAACTTCCTGTTGTGATGAAGTTACTACAGTATAGTCTACTGAAGTATCTTCCTGTTGTGATGAAGTTACTACAGTATAGTCTACTGAAGTAACTTCCTGTTGTGATGAAGTTACTACAGTATAGTCTACTGAAGTATCTTCCTGCTTGTGATGAAGTTACTACAGTATAGTCTACTGAAGTATCTTCCTGTTGTGATGAAGTTACTACAGTATAGTCTACCGAAGTATCTTCCTGTTGTGATGAAGTTACTACAGTATAGTCTACTGAAGTATCTTCCTGTTGTGATGAAGTTACTACAGTATAGTCTACTGAAGTAACTTCCTGTTGTGATGAAGTTACTACAGTATAGTCTACTGAAGTATATTCCTGTTGTGATGAAGTTACTACAGTATAGTCTACTGATGTATCTTCCTGTTGTGATGAAGTTACTACAGTATAGTCTACTGAAGTATCTTCCTGTTGTGATGAAGTTACTACAGTATAGTCTACTAAAGTAACTTCCTGTTGTGATGAAGTTACTACAGTATAGTCTACTGAAGTAACTTCCTGTTGTGATGAAGTTACTACAGTATAGTCTACTGAAGTATCTTCCTGTTGTGATGAAGTTATACAGTATAGTATCTTCCTGTTGTGATGAAGTTACTACAGTATAGTCTACTGAAGTATCTTCCTGTTGTGATGAAGTTACTACAGTATAGTCTACTGAAGTAACTTCCTGTTGTGATGAAGTTACTACAGTATAGTCTACTGAGGTATATTCCTGTTGTGATTAAGTTACTACAGTATAGTCTACTGAAGTATCTTCCTGTTGTGATGAAGTTACTACAGTATAGTCTACTGAAGTAACTTCCTGTTGTGATGAAGTTACTACAGTATAGTCTACTGAAGTATCTTCCTGTTGTGATGAAGTTACTACAGTATAGTCTACTGAAGTATCTTCCTGTTGTGATGAAGTTACTACAGTAGTAGTCTACTGAAGTATCTTCCTGTTGTGATGAAGTTACTACAGTATAGTCTACTGAAGTAACTTCCTGTTGTGATGAAGTTACTACAGTATAGTCTACTGAAGTATCTTCCTGTTGTGATGAAGTTACTACAGTATAGTCTACTGAAGTATCTTCCTGTTGTGATGAAGTTACTACAGTATAGTCTACTGAAGTATCTTCCTGTTGTGATGAAGTTACTACAGTATAGTCTACTGAAGTATCTTCCTGTTGTGATGAAGTTACTACAGTATAGTCTACTGAAGTAACTTCCTGTTGTGATGAAGTTACTACAGTATAGTCTACTGAAGTAACTTCCTGTTGTGATGAGATTACTACAGTATAGTCTACTGAAGTATCTTCCTGTTGTGATGAAGTTACTACAGTATAGTCTACTGAAGTAACTTCCTGTTGTGATGAGATTACTACAGTATAGTCTACTGAAGTATCTTCCTGTTGTGATGAAGTTACTACAGTATAGTCTACTGAAGTATCTTCCTGTTGTGATGAAGTTACTACAGTATAGTCTACTGAAGTAACTTCCTGTTGTGATGAAGTTACTACAGTATAGTCTACTAAAGTAACTTCCTGTTGTGATGAAGTTACTACAGTATAGTCTACTGAAGTATCTTCCTGTTGTGATGAAGTTACTACAGTATAGTCTACTGAAGTATCTTCCTGTTGTGATGAAGTTACTACAGTATAGTCTACTGAAGTATCTTCCTGTTGTGATGAAGTTACTACAGTATAGTCTACTGAAGTATCTTCCTGTTGTGATGAAGTTACTACAGTATAGTCTACTGAAGTATCTTCCTGTTGTGATGAAGTTACTACAGTATAGTCTACTGAAGTATCTTCCTGTTGTGATGAAGTTACTACAGTATAGTCTACCGAAGTATCTTCCTGTTGTGATGAAGTTACTACAGTATAGTCTACGGAAGTATCTTCCTGTTGTGATGAAGTTACTACAGTATAGTCTACGGAAGTATCTTCCTGTTGTGATGAAGTTACTACAGTATAGTCTACTGAAGTAACTTCCTGTTGTGATGAAGTTACTACAGTATAGTCTACTGAAGTATCTTCCTGTTGTGATGAAGTTACTACAGTATAGTCTACTGAAGTATCTTCCTGTTGTGATGAAGTTACTACAGTATAGTCTACTGAAGTATCTTCCTGTTGTGATGAAGTTACTACAGTATAGTCTACTGAAGTATCTTCCTGTTGTGATGAAGTTACTACAGTATAGTCTACTGAAGTATCTTCCTGTTGTGATGAAGTTACTACAGTATAGTCTACCGAAGTATCTTCCTGTTGTGATGAAGTTACTACAGTATAGTCTACTGAAGTATCTTCCTGTTGTGATGAAGTTACTACAGTATAGTCTACTGAAGTATCTTCCTGTTGTGATGAAGTTACTACAGTATAGTCTACTGAAGTATCTTCCTGTTGTGATGAAGTTACTACAGTATAGTCTACTGAAGTAACTTCCTGTTGTGATGAAGTTACTACAGTATAGTCTACTAAAGTAACTTCCTGTTGTGATAAAGTTACTACAGTATAGTCTACTGAAGTATCTTCCTGTTGTGATGAAGTTACTACAGTATAGTCTACTGAAGTATCTTCCTGTTGTGATGAAGTTACTACAGTATAGTCTACTGAAGTATCTTCCTGTTGTGATGAAGTTACTACAGTATAGTCTACTGAAGTAACTTCCTGTTGTGATGAAGTTACTACAGTATAGTCTACTGAAGTATCTTTGAACATGGACACAAAATCCACTTCTGGGTCACGTAAACCGGACCAATTGAATATTAAAAACGAATTCAGTCCTGTGGGCCATTTTTTCATTTCGTATTTTTGATCCAAGTCTAAAATTGAAATATGGAAAAACAAGGATTTTTTTTTTGTTTTTTTGTGTTCAATTAAAAAATGAAAAACAAAATAAAATGTCCCTTTGTCATTATTAAATTTTTTATTGACAATTGAAAATGGTAAGAACGAATGACACGGATTGTATTCACTAGGGATGTTCCTGGCGACTAATTTCCCTGTCATCTAAATGAAAATTTTAATTAAGACTAGTCGATTAGTCTAAAAAAAAGATGCGCTCCAGCCTGGAAGTTATCAGTTTGTGTCCCGGTACGGTGTATTCGGGCTCAACATATTCCATTAGCTTCTGAAGCCTTTACCTTCCACAAAGTTAAGTGGAAGCATATCTTGCAAAGTCCTTATCGTGATGAGCTGCGTTATCCTCTCAGACCGGACGGGAGAACACGTCTCCGGGTAAACAATGTCAAATCGGCCTGAGTTTGGGCTGCATCCCTAGTATTCACGTGCACTAGAAGCATCCTCGTTACATTGCGTCAGCAACAGAACATCAGTAACATCCTCTCCACGCAAAGAAACTTTCTGAAGATGTTTGTTTTTTACTCATTTTGCCACGTGAACCAGACATGGGTCTGAAAGTCTTGTCATGTGTCAAAAGTAATAGACGTAATAGAGAATCTGGTCATTTTTCAAAAATAAAAAAATAATTTAGACTTGGATAATAAATCAAACGGTAATAATAAAAGTGATTTATTTTTTCTCTGTGGCCCGGTACCAAATGACCCAAGGATCGGTACTGGGCCGGGGACCGGAAGTTGGGGACCGGGAGTTGTGGACCGGGAGTTGGGGACCCCTGTTCTATGGAACCTAGAATTAAAAAAAAAAAAAAAATTCTTTGTTCTCAAGATCTCACAAGATCTCATGTGACAAGTGACTGAGATTGTTTTTCATTTAGATGAAAGAATAGAAAGTGAATAAATTAAGTTTACAACCAAGAAATTGAACTACCTAAAGCTGCAGTTTTTTTTGTCACTCCACATCAGGTATATGGACTTAGATTCATTTGAATTCAGTGCAGTTCAGTCCAGTCCAGTTAAGGTCAAGTCAGTTAGATTGACATGAGTTCAGTCCAACACTATAAAACAGCCGTTCCCAAACTTCAGAATACCAAGGCCCAATTTGAAATGCAAAAAATCTCTGCGGCCCACCGAAACCTTTAATTACAACTGTGATCAACATACAGGACAAGGAACCATGCTCTGATATTAATGTAAGGGGTCAACAAATAAGGTGACACTCGTCATTTTAAGTTAAGATGAAGGTAAAATAACACTTAACTGGTTTGTTTTGTTACTTCTTAATGTTTTTAAATCATGCCATAAATATTTTTACAGTAATTAAAAACATATTCTAAAAAGATCGAGGATTTAAAACACATTGGTTTAATTTTAATGACCTCTCACGGCCCACCTGCAGTACCGCGACGGCCCACCAGGGAGCCGCGGCCCACACTTTGGGAATCGCTGCTATAAAACATTTCAGCCCTGTGTTGATAGGAGCTCTGTTCACCAGCCTCCTTCTGTGTTTCTGTTCAGGACCCAGAGAAAAACAAGGAGTGGCGCTTACATTTCAGAGACTTGTCTAGTTCCCTGACATCTCTGCTGGTTCTTCTCACCACAGCCAACAACCCAGATGGTACAGAACCAGGCTACCCTCATGTTCTGTTAACTGTTGCTGCTGTGTAATTGATTGATCATCTTCTCTATCACAGTCATGATTCCTGCCTACTCCCTGAACAGAGCTTACGCCATCTTCTTCATCCTCTTCAGTGTCATTGGTGAGCAGCAGTTACATTTCTGACTGTGGAGTAAATGAAGTAATTTAAAGTGGTTTTAGGTGTGCATTTAAGAGAAAATCTTCTTTTGTTTTTTGTCAGGAACCTACTGTTTAATGAACTTATTGACTGCCATCATATATAACCAGTTCAGGGGATATTTACTGGTAAGTTTTTCATGCAATGTGATATTTAGCTGCCAGCATTTGTCCAGGGATCAATTACTCAGCTGGGTAGATGCTGAATGACTAAATGCTTTGATTAGACTGCATGTGTCACATGTACTTGCATGTCCCCCCATATGAGCCAGGTCCTGCTCAAGGTTTCTTCCTCTTAAAGTGGAGTTTTTCCTTGCCACTGTTTGGTATAAAGGTTTTTTTTCTCCCTACGTGGGAGTTTTTTACCTGCCATTATCATTGATTGGATTTAATTATATAATCTTAGTTGATGATATTTGCTCGGGGGTCATGCTCTGGGTCTCTGTAAAGCGCCTAGAGACAATTGTCATTGTAACAGACGCTATATAAATATAATTGAATTGAATTGAATTGAATGTAATGTAAGAGAGGTATTTATTTTTGATGTTATGATGAAAGGTGCGTGAAATGTTAGTGTAGTTGTTGGCATTTCATATCACTTAAAATGGAGATGATTCAGCTTTTTACTGAAGCTTTGTATGTGCAACCCCCTTTTTATGAAGGTTTTTGTTGAAGGTTAGTTTTATTTTTACTTAATCACAATTTTAACAAATCCCATTCCAGGTTACAACACTTTCTCCATGAAAACCAGGTTTGTCAGTGTAACCATGAGGCTTTGAGACCAAGTATATACCCAACATCCGATAATGATTAGTGATTTTGTTAAAGTTGTTTTTACAGTTTAAACTTGATCACTGCACCTCTGTAAAAATACAAAACAATGTAGGAACACCGTATTTAGCCAAACATAATGCTAATCTGGCAGCGGGGTCTACTAATCAGTCTATCTGACACTCAATACACTAAACCAGCACTTGATCTATCTCCCCATCTCAACTCAGTTCACTACTATATTAGTAATCCCTCAAGCAGGTCTGGGTTTTTGTTTTTGAATACATGTATGTTTCAAACTCCACATGCTTAGCTTTTTGGGGATTCTGTTCATCTGTATTTTCAAACCCAACATGACGTCACTGTTTTGGTTAGCCTTTGGTTAGCTTTGGTTAGCCTTTGGTTAGCTTTGGTTAGCTTTGGTTAGCCTTGGTTAACTTTGGTTAGCTGTGGTTAGCCTTGGTTAACTTTGGTTAGCTTTGGTTAGCCTTTGGTTATCTTTGGTTATCTTTGGTTAGCCTTTGGTTAGCTGTGGTTAGCCTTGGTTAACTTTGGTTAGCTTTGGTTAGCCTTTGGTTATCTTTGGTTAGCTTTGGTTAGCCTTTGGTTAGCTGTGGTTAGCCTTGGTTAACTTTGGTTAGCTTTGGTTAGCCTTTGGTTAGCCTTGGCTAGCTTTGGTTAGCCTTGGTTAACTTTGGTTAGCTTTGGTTAACTTTGGTAGCTTTGGTTATCTTTGGTTAGCCTTTGTTGGTTTGTTCCTACAGAGTAAAACTACCTTCCTCAACTGATCCTACAATTGACCATAATAAGAATAGAGTGTGAAGGTGTGAAAGACTAGGTTTTGAAAGAGAATTTGCATTGATAAATATAGATCTGAAGCTTTAGACACAGTTAGGGCAAAAAAAAAAAACAAACCTTTTCTCACAGCTCACTCTTCTTCAGAATCCTTATAAAATTACATTTGATGCCTTTTTAACCATTGTACAAGAGGAAGATATTGTTTGGAGCAGGCCAGCAGATACACAATGAGACATAAAAAACTAAGATTCACATGTGTTCTGACAAAACTAAATAAATGTAAATAAAAGAAATAAGTTTCCATCCATCCATTTTCTATACCCGTTTCATCCTCCAAAGGGTCACGAGCAGGCCTGGAATTTCGTGATCTGAGGGACAAGGCCACTTGGCCTTCAAAGGGGCATTTTTTTTGAGGGCACAAAGGCCAAATGTCAGGGCAACACGGCCATAATAAAAAAAAACACAATATATGCTAATAAACGGCACAACACAGTTTTTGAATTCAGAACCTTGGATATTTTTAATAGGCTACCACAACTTTTGGACTTTTATCAAAGGGAAACAGACAACAAAATAGGCAATGTTATTGATTTTTATCAGGTTATTACACAGCCATAAATTTAATTTAAATCGTCATCTGATGATGGGGATGGAGAACCTGGGGTCTTCCTGGGCCCATAAGGAAAAACAGTTGGCCTCCACCTCTCTATGCTCCCTCTGTCTTTTTTGCACTGGCTGAAAAATTTAAAACAGTTTTATGATGAATCAAAGTGGCACAATTAGTTAATATATTTCATTTCATTTTATTGATTAAATCCAGACATGTCAAAACAATCTTTTAAAGCATAGACAATTTTAACACTATCATGAATCTATGTATCTGAAAATAAATATATTTATAAAATATATAATAATTCATAAATCAATATACACTGACACATGTGTATAACCATAATTTAGAAACATATAGAACCTCTTATAATTACATCTAAATATTAATTGGACATATTTCCCCCCAAAAATAAACAAAATTTATATCCAATGTATACACACGGATCTATATACATACACATACATACCAATATGTAAAACACATATTTGGTTTAACATGTCTGAAAAGGGGTATTAATTCCTACCAAATGTTATTTCCTAAATGTACCACATAAACTTAGGCTAAAATAAGAAGAATCTAACAATTAACTCTTCCATGATAACCTTTTGAAGTAGGTGTCATATTTTGGCAGGTTTTTGCTGCATCTTCAAGCTCTTTTGCGACTAATCTCGACCAGTTCCCGTCTTGGCATTCTTCTTTCTGAGGAAAAAAAGTTTAGAGTGAATGTTAAATATTTTTAAATAATATTATCACGTTTTCATAGCCTACTGATTATTCAAATGCTTTAGCCACCCTGGAGCGTATTTCTGTAATGATACGTGTTAAAGAGTTTAGGTTTCACTTTCGCGCACCTGAAGTCTCAGAAGTGTATCGTGTATAGAACAGGAATGTCTGAGTCTGAATCAATCTATCTCAGCATCGTCATCCTGCCTGTAAGTTGTTGTTGATTAATATGTCAATCGTGAGTTTATGATGTGTTATCTAGTCACAGATGTTTTATTTATAATAGAATTCCATTTAATGGTATCCTGATTTTGGCGATGAAATGAAGACTAACAAGCAAAGCTTCGCTGCACACATAGAAGAGAGACAGAGAAGTTGATTTGGCGAGAAAAGGATTATTTGGAGGCTTTAGTTTACGATAAAACAGCTGACTGCAGGAGACCGTTTACTTGGGTTGCCTTAGCAACCATAGCTCAGAAGGCTACAGTAGTGAGACATGACAGTCTCCGTCTGATATTGAAACATTAAAAATTCTTAGTAGGCTATAGCAATAAGATATGACACGAACGATTTACAGAAGTGTTGATTTAGCTTGTTGGATAGCTAGGTCCCTCTCAGGGAGGCTAATAGGCTACTGCTACTACCAAGTCTAGCAACTCTTTATCAATTCAAAGTTGGGAGCAATTTATTACGATTTATAGTCCCGGGCTCAATCTTTAAAATCCTTATGCTCAATGAAAAGCTATTTGATCTAGAAAACAGATGGCTTTTTGAACACTTACCTTTAATGTCGTCTTCGTGGTATCGTTGTGCTGTTTATCCCACAGACAGAACGTTAATGGAAATAGATGCTGTGCGGTAGAGTTATGGACGGATCCCGCAGTAGGACAAACCTCCTCTCCGATTGTTTAGCTTTAATACAGGTAGACCTACCGATGGGCACTACGGCGCAAACTTGATGATAGCCGAAGGAACGGGAGAGAGCAGGGCACCAAGGCCACAGTGGCCGTTAAGCAACCAATTTTCGGAAGGACATCACGGCCAAGAAGAAGGGCTACGACGGCCATGGCCGCCGTGGCCGCCGCGAAATTCCTGCCCTGGTCACGGGGATCTGCTGGAGCCTATCCCAGCCGTCTACGGGCGAAAGGCAGGGGTCCACCTGGACAGGTCTCCAGTCCATCGCAGGGCCACATGTAGACAAACAACGACTCACAATCACATTCACTCCTACGGGCAATTTAGAATGATCAATTAACCTAACATGAAATAAGTTTTAAAAAAGATATAAACATATATGTACACAAGCAATGTAAATACACAATATCTATACTGCACAGACTGCAATGTGATGTTATGCTACATGCATGTCGCAATTTGACTTTTTTATGTTTGCACAGTTATCTAAACTAAATACACACATTTGACTATGTTGTGATTTGAATCAAAATAATCCAGAGCAATAATTGGACCTCTAGTCAGACAGAGCATTTTTCTGTGCATGTTTTTGATCCAGATGTCAGTTCAGACGTCCATCATCAGGAGACGGTTGGGGATCCGGGCGGCTTTCCAAGTTCTCAGCTGTCAGAGAGCTCAAGCAACTGCTCAGTAAGACATACATGCATGCATGCATGCACAACTGTTTCCATTACTGCAGCGGATGTTGCACTTGTGTAAGACTGGAATCTTCACCTGCATAAATCAAACCTGGTTTGGTCTTCATGTTTCTTTCTTTCTCAGGAGACTTGTGAGTGTTGACGCTGTGCTGGAGGTGATGACCCGAGTCCAGATGAAGAGCTACTACAGAACTGCTATCAACATGGTCAGAAGTGACACAACACTGTCTTTACAAACACAAATACACACACATATTTGGGCTAAAAATATTTGGACTTGTCATTGCAAGAGAAGAACTGTGTAAATCATAAGACTAATGATGAATGAAAGTCCCTGCCTCGCTGCTGCACTGCTACAAATAAAGCAGGAAAGCAGGTCACTGAATTTGAATATTCTTATATTAACATTTTTAACTTCTGCCAAGCTTTTAAGTTAGTGAGCATACTGTATCATTCACCAGTAAATAAATCAATACTTATGATTTAGGTGCAGATGTAGATAAGCAGCACACAATCTGACAGACTGAAAGTGATTTCTTTCTTTTTGTTGTTAGGAGTTCATTGTTCATTGACTCTATGTTAAATTAAAATACAGCCTCAGAGAAAATACATGAAGCTCAGACAGACAGGGAGGCAGAGAAGATAAGAACAAGCAATATATAGATTGTGTAACTTAGAATGAACAAACCAAAACATGATCTGAAATGGCATGGCTAACAGGTCTTTTTTTCTTTTGAATCTTTTTCTGTACCTGTTTGTCTGCTCTCCAACTGGTCAGGCTGCGCACCAGTATGCAGATATCGGCTTTGTGGATTTAGAGCAGTTCAGGAGGATTTTTGATGAAGTGGACAAAGATTGCATCAAAGAGGTAGAGCCGTGCCTGCAGACTCACACCGGTTCCTTCAGATTGACATGTTTTTTCTTTGCCAGTAGTTTTGTCCCTGACTGTGTGTGCGTTTGTGTGTATGCGTACCAGCACCCCCCCCTGCCCCAGTATGGTTCACCAGTTCTGCAGAAGCTCCAGGTCATCTTCAGTCACTACTATCTCAGTACTGGGCAACGCGGTGGCTCTGGCCAATGTTGTGTGCATATGTGTAAGTTTCCACCACTGACGCACACACAAATGCAGAAAAAACTCAGCCAGTCAAACTTTAAGTAATGTTACTCTTTTATGTATCAGGCCGTCCTTGTGTTGAACTCTGAGAAGTCCACAGCTGAGAGGGACAACTTCATCATGGAGGTGGGTACAGTAACAACATCATTTAATGATTAGCAGGTGCTTCGTCTATATTGTGTCTATGATTGGAATAGGAATTTACATTGTCTTTATTGTCAAAGCCAATAACAAAATGTTTTCCTTTAAAATAAAAGAAGCATGATTTCACCCTTCCACTTTCCCACTGTCAGATCATCAACCTGTGTTTCATCTTCTACTACCTGTCTGAAATGTGTTGGAAAATCTTTGCGTTTGGATGGAGGGGGTACCTGTCGTACAGGAACAACATCTTTGATGGCTTCCTCACCGTCCTCTTACTGGTAACACCGCTCAACTTACAGATGTTTCTGCTGGTTTAACTATTCTCATTCTTTACTCAAGTAAAGTACTAGTACTTTCTTACAAGTTCCAGTCCTGCATTGAAGTTTACTTGGGTAAGCATATGCACACCATAAGTATTGAAACAAAAATGTTGAAATAATAAAAGCTGAAAATCCCAGGATGGATACAGGAAGTCTATCATCACTTCAAATCATCATAGCATACATAACTCATGGTTTGGGTTATTACAATTGTCAAACTTGCGGTTATGATGGAGGATAATCTGATAAATGCTCACTTTTTCTTTAAAATGTGAAGGTTTATTTGTTATCTTAAGCTTGTTTGGTGCTTTGGTGGGTCCCTTTATAGGGGAAGGTTAACCCTTCACCAGAGCCTCCTTTTAAATGGGGGTGTATAACATTATCAAGTTCCTACTTGACAGAAAGAGAAGATATCTGTAAGGGGGAAAGTTGTCAGCCAGAAAGTTCTGGACTCCATCTGTGCTGATGTGCACAATGTGCACAATCACATCAGTCACATTTGACTTCACATGTTGGGCTAGACTACGGGGAGTTATTTCACAAGCAGCTGTGACATCTTCATCCTCACATGTATTTATCAGAAAGCTTCAGTTGTGAGCAGTGCATTAAAAAGTTAATCAGTCCTCTCACTACTAGTACATTTGATAAGAAACTGATCTGATAATGATGAGAACGGTCACAGACGTCAGGATCAATGTTGATTTCTATCTGATTTTAAAGAAATTAGAACATTTGAAACTGAATGTCCTTTAAACTATTCCATTCAAAATTAAATGTTATTTCTATCTAATATCACTGAATAACTATCTGTGAGCTCATGCTGTTGTTTTTGTCCCTTTAGGTCCTACAGATCACTATATTTATCACCTACAGGCTTCCCTTTTCTCAAGGGTGGGTTTGTATTCTTTCCACTCATTCTTCAGTGATTGTTTTCTATAAACTCCAGCATGTTTCACCTTTATATAAATATACAATATATCCATGGTTCATAAAAAGTACATCTTAAAACTTGTTGGAATGGTTCTTTTTCAAGTAATAGGAATAAATGCCAGGTTTACATTTCAAATGTTACCTCTACTAATTCCAAATGTGACTTTCACCCAGGACAGCAGGAGTTGTTTTTTTATGTATTATGGCTGAGAGAGCTGAAAACAACATCAGGCTAGTTTGTACGACGAGTGATTGATCTGCAACATCAAGCAGTTATGACTTGATTCAAAATGAAGCTAGCATTAAAGAGCACAAAACATGAATAAAATGTAAAATGCTGGCATTTAACCGTGTATTAGACATTAGTCAAGGGCTCCACATATACAAAAATGACAGCATTTTTTTTTTTTACTTTAACTTAGAAGCTTGATAAGCAGCTGCAGATAATGGATGTATTTATTAAAGTCAGATGTGTACCAGAATATTGTGTGGATAGATGAAAGGTCCAAAACTGGACCCGTTCTGTATAAATAAGCCATGAGCACAGAGTATTGGTAACAGTGAGCTGTTGCATTGTTTGTTTCAGATATAACAGGTGTGTGTGTCTGTGTGTGTGTGTGCACGTATGTGTTTGCATGGATGTGGGTCTGCAGGGATCCATCCTCTCATGGTGTCATCTCTCTGTGGGAGATGGTTCGTTTGGTCAACATGCTGATTGTGTTCCGCTTCCTGCGCATCATACCAGATATCAAGGTACCCGACAGATGGCTGGACATCAGAACTTTCACAACTCCAGTAACATTGATGAGAATTTCTGTTTTCTGTTAAAGTGCTGATTAAAATCAGAATACTGTTAGACTCAATAAGAGTGAAAATCAGATTAATGAATACTAATTAGAATGACATACAAAAGAAAGTATCCAGTTCTGTACTTCCACACAATCCATATTTGTTTGTTCATACTCTGTACTTTTTCTAATTGTGTTGCTATCAGCCTGCACATTTAAATGGAGGGAGTGAATTCCACTATAATATGATGGAGTCCAAATTGTTAGTAAATGGCCTTATAACACCTGTTGTAGTAATTGCTTGACTAAAATCATTGGCAATGTCTGCTCTCTTTAGTATTGCGTTGAATGCCTGCTAATTATCAAATAATCAAGTATATAGTTTGTATGTTTGTAATTTCTATAGAAGCAGTGAGGGTGTAAAATTCAATATTTTATTACTGCCAAAGAGACATTCATTGTTGTAATCATTGCTATCATTTAAGCCTCTTGTCTCATGTCTTTATGCTGAATCTGCGGGTTCATCATGACTGCTTTTATATATTTATATATATATATATTTTGTTGCCTCATATCTTGTTCTGCAGCTCATGGCTTTGGTTGCAAGTACACTACTGGATCTTGTGAAAAATCTCAGAGCATTTGCAGGAATACTTGTGGTGAGTTACAGTCGCATCACAATCACTTTCACATGAGCAGCTCATACCTTTTCTCTTCAAGTGAACAAAATGCAATGATTTACATTCTCAGAAACCCACAATTAATTCCATAATTCAATTCAATGCAATAATACTTGATTCATTCTTGAAAAGAAATTAAATTTAGCAGGAACCCAGCTAGAAGCATCTACAGCGGCTCTTTGAAGAAGTTAGTTACTGTGTTCAGGAAGGATCTCGTGTATAGGTACTATATCAGTATGCCAGACATTTCACAAGTGTAATCAACCCTCCAAGCTCAGTGAGTGTGGCTAAAACTCTAAGGAACAGCACTGAAGGTCCTCCTGAGAACCTCATCACTGCTGCTGTGGAGTTTAGGGACCGTCAGCAAATTACTGCGGTAAAGCAGCAGCCCCAACAAAATACCCAACGAAGCTAATGAATTAAGGCCCCAAAAAGTACAGCAGCATTGGTGGACTTCCAGTTTCAAACTTAAGGCTTAATATGCGATTAACCGCGAGTTAACTATAAAAATCTTTCGATTAATCATGATTAAAAAATGTAATCGACTGACAGCCCTAGTTTTAATATAATTTTCAGTATATAAAGACATACTGGTTTCATTCCATGCCATATTGGTGAAGTATGCTACAAGTGGCAGTCGTGCTTGTGAACATGATCGTTGTAAAAAGTGGCAGTGCTTCGTTCATAGTAAAATGCCAAAGCTTTCAAGCTATAAACCAGTGAAAGGCATTTAACTTTCTGAACCAATGAAACACGTTGTAACGCTTTGAGCCAATGACACATTTTGAAGCAATGGAAGTTGGAGTGAAGCAGCTGTCATGACCAAAATTAATCGGTCAAGTGATGAAGCTCCCATCTGTCTCCCTGAGAGCAGGTCATGCTGAGGAGCTTATGCATCATCTCTGACATTCGCAAAAAACAAACCCAATGTTTGATTTTCCCTGATGGAGCAGTTGACATATTGTTGAGAACTTTAAAATGTGACTCGGTTAAAATCCGAGTCAATGGCATAACAAGCTGATTGTGGGATGTATATGACTACTAAAATAACAGAGAGATAATATGGGTGAACAGGGAGCACTGGCAAGTGCTCTCCATAATGATCCCCAGCTTCATGACATCATTGATACGCTCCATAATGATCCCCAGCTTCATGACATCATTGATACGCTCCATAATGATCCCCAGCTTCATGACATCATCGATATGCTCCAAAATGATTCCCAGCTTCATGACATCATTGATACGCTCCATAATGATCCCCAGCTTCATGACATCATTGATACGCTCCATAATGATTCACAGCTTCATGACATCATTGATACGCTCCATAATGATTCACAGCTTCATGACATCATTGATACGCTCCATAATGATCCCCAGCTTCATGACATCATTGATACGCTCCATAATGATCCCCAGCTTCATGACATCATTGATACGCTCCATAATGATCCCCAGCTTCATGACATCATCGATACGCTCCATAATGATCCCCAGCTTCATGACATCATCGATACGCTCCATAATGATCCCCAGCTTCATGACATCATTGATACGCTCCATAATGATCCCCAGCTTCATGACATCATTGATACGCTCCATAATGATCCCCAGCTTCATGACATCATCGATATGCTCCAAAATGATCCCCAGCTTCATGACATCATTGATACGCTCCATAATGATCCCCAGCTTCATGACATCATTGATACGCTCCATAATGATCCCCAGCTTCATGACATCATTGATACGCTCCATAATGATCCCCAGCTTCATGACATCATTGATACGCTCCATAATGATTCACAGCTTCATGACATCATTGATACGCTCCATAATGATCCACAGCTTCATGACATCATTGATACGCTCCATAATGATCCCCAGCTTCATGACATCACTGATACGCTCCATATTGATCCCCAGCTTCCTGACATCATTGATACGCTCCATAATGATCCCCAGCTTCATGACATCACTGATACGCTCCATAATGATCCCCAGCTTCATGACATCATCGATACGCTCCATAATGATCCCCAGCTTCATGACATCATTGATACGCTCCATAATGATCCCCAGCTTCATGACATCATTGATACGCTCCATAATGATCCCCAGCTTCATGACATCATGATACGCTCCATAATGATCCCCAGCTTCATGACATCATTGATACGCTCCATAATGATCCCCAGCTTCATGACATCATTGATACGCTTCATAATGATCCCCAGCTTCATGACATCATCGATATGCTCCAAAATGATCCCCAGCTTCATGACATCATTGATACGCTCCATAATGATCCCCAGCTTCATGACATCATTGATACGCTCCATAATGATCCCCAGCTTCATGACATCATTGATACGCTCCATAATGATCCCCAGCTTCATGACATCATTGATACGCTCCATAATGATCCCCAGCTTCATGACATCATTGATACGCTCCATAATGATCCCCAGCTTCATGACATCATCGATATGCTCCAAAATGATCCCCAGCTTCATGACATCATTGATACGCTCCATAATGATCCCCAGCTTCATGACATCATTGATACGCTCCATAATGATCCCCAGCTTCATGACATCATTGATACGCTCCATAATGATCCCCAGCTTCATGACATCATTGATACGCTCCATAATGATTCACAGCTTCATGACATCATTGATACGCTCCATAATGATCCACAGCTTCATGACATCATTGATACGCTCCATAATGATCCCCAGCTTCATGACATCATCGATACGCTCCATAATGATCCCCAGCTTCCTGACATCATTGATACGCTCCATAATGATCCCCAGCTTCATGACATCATTGATACGCTCCATAATGATCCCCAGCTTCATGACATCATTGATACGCTCCATGATGATCCCCAGCTTCATGACATCATCGATATGCTCCAAAATGATCCCCAGCTTCATGACATCATTGATACGCTCCATAATGATCCCCAGCTTCATGACATCATTGATACGCTCCATAATGATCCCCAGCTTCATGACATCATCGATACGCTCCATAATGATCCCCAGCTTCATGACATCATTGATACGCTCCATAATGATCCCCAGCTTCATGACATCATTGATACGCTCCATAATGATCCCCAGCTTCATGACATCATTGATACGCTCCATAATGATCCCCAGCTTCATGACATCATCGATATGCTCCAAAATGATCCCCAGCTTCATGATATCATCGATACGCTCCATAATGATTCACAGCTTCATGACATCATCGATACGCTCCATAATGATCCCCAGCTTCATGACATCATTGATACGCTCCATAATGATTCACAGCTTCATGACATCATCGATACGCTCCATAATGATCCCCAGCTTCATGACATCATTGATACGCTCCATAATGATCCCCAGCTTCATGACATCATCGATACGCTCCATAATGATCCCCAGCTTCATGACATCATTGATACGCTCCATAATGATCCCCAGCTTCATGACATCAATGATACGCTCCATAATGATCCCCAGCTTCATGACATCACTGATACGCTCCATAATGATCCCCAGCTTCATGACATCAATGATACGCTCCATAATGATCCCCAGCTTCATGACATCACTGATACGCTCCATAATGATCCCCAGCTTCATGACATCATTGATACGCTCCATAATGATCCACAGCTTCATGACATCATTGATACGCTCCATAATGATCCCCAGCTTCATGACATCATTGATACGCTCCATAATGATCCCCAGCTTCATGACATCATCGATACGCTCCATAATGATCCCCAGCTTCATGACATCATTGATGCGCTCCATAATGATCCACAGCTTCCTGACATCGTTGATACGCTCCATATTGATCCCCAGCTTCATGACATCATCGATACGCTCCATAATGATCCCCAGCTTCCTGACATCATTGATACGCTCCATAATGATCCCCAGCTTCCTGACATCATTGATACGCTCCATAATGATCCCCAGCTTCATGACATCATCGATACGCTCGATAATGATCCCCAGCTTCCTGACATCATTGATACGCTCCATAATGATCCCCAGCTTCCTGACATCATTGATACGCTCCATAATGATTCACAGCTTCATGACATCATCGATACGCTCCATAATGATCCACAGCTTCATGACATCATCGATACGCTCCATAATGATCCCCAGCTTCATGACATCATCGATACGCTCCATAATGATCCCCAGCTTCCTGACATCATTGATACGCTCCATAATGATCCCCAGCTTCCTGACATCATTGATACGCTCCATAATGATCCCCAGCTTCATGACATCATCGATACGCTCGATAATGATCCCCAGCTTCCTGACATCATTGATACGCTCCATAATGATCCCCAGCTTCATGACATCATTGATACGCTCCATAATGATTCACAGCTTCATGACATCATCGATACGCTCCATAATGATCCCCAGCTTCCTGATATCATTGATACGCTCCATAATGATCCCCAGCTTCATGACATCATCGATATGCTCCAAAATGATCCCCAGCTTCATGACATCATTGATATGCTCCATAATGATCCCCAGCTTCATGACATCATTGATTCGCTCCATAATGATTCACAGCTTCATGACATCATCGATACGCTCCATAATGATCCCCAGCTTCCTGACATCATTGATACGCTCCATAATGATCCCCAGCTTCATGACATCATCGATACGCTCCATAATGATCCACAGCTTCATGACATCATCGATACGCTCCATAATGATTCAGAGTCTGTCAACAGATCAAGTCCAACCCATCGACACTTCAGGAAACTTAGTCTGCAGCTTAGATATTCCAAACGCCAATGGACTTAAATAAAAGTGTTATATTTTAAATATACTCTCATGTTTAAAACACAGCTTCTTTTTTGCATGATATGGCATTAATCTTTTGTGGATGACATGGGAAACTGTTTTTGAAGCCATGCAGTGATTTCTATTACAGAATCATACTGAGGGCCAACAGATCCGGCCCCTTAAATATTGGTTTGTGGGCTTTCCCATGCAAACAGATTTCTTCAGATTCTCAAAATCTTTTGATAATGTTATGTACTGTTAATAAAATGAAAGGCAGTTGCAAATCCATGTTAAACTTTAGCATGTGAATGTTTTTATATTGTCTATGCAGGTAGTGTATTATGTGTTTGCTGTTTTTGGGATTTGGCTGTTTGAGGGTGCTATTAAACCTCCGATGGAGATGAGGTAAGGAACAACAGTCTAAAATGTTATATGTTTTTAATGGAAGATTTAGCTTCCTAACATGAAATGGGACACATCATTTCCGATGAGAAGACAGCTTTATATTCAACAGAATGGTATCTTTTTAAAAAACCTTAAAAAACTAAAATGTTTGGAATTGAAAATCATGTGTTCCATCCAATGCAGTTTATATTTTGTACATATTGGCCCCCTGTTCAAACAGAGAAATGGAAAAGTTGTGGAAGAAAGAAACGCCACACATGTAGTATTAATGGCACTTCATGCAAATGTATTTTTCACTTACACGTCATTTGCATATGTGATCTAACATTATTTTACTGTAACTGAAAATATGTGGTGATAGAAATGCTAACTTAACTTTCATGTGATACTTAGCAGCAGCCGTTATAAATGTTCCAAGCATTGATGCAAAGCAGAGTTACTAGATGCTGCTGTTTTTTTTTTTCATAATATTTGAATGATAAGTGATTACACTTCTGTGAATGCCGAATCCTGGATTTCACCAACCTTCACCTGAATTCAAGTAGAAGCACTCATCCGATATGGATGGGAGCTGCCTTCAGCTTTCGAATTTGTCGAGTTCACTCACTTGCTTTTTGTCAATTGATGAGGTACCTGTAAATGAGGCATTCACATGTGTCTCATTCAGAATATTTTGTTTTGTAAATGTCCAGAGGGTTGTTGCACAAAAGTGCAATCAAGAAATCTGGGATGTCTGAGAAAGTGGGCTTGACATATTCAAGCTTAGATCACTATACGAACACGAAGCCAGAAGAGAAAGTACAGTTATGTCAGCCATGTGTAACTAATCCTGGTCCATGCATGTTCCTGGTTTTGTTAAGCAGAACATTAAGTTAGTTAGAGATATAGTTGCAGAAATGCAGTGGACACACCGATGCTGTGGCAGATTATTTTTTTGCCTCTGAGGGACATTTTGTTTGGATGTGTGTGCAGTCGATTGCACCAGTGACACTGACGGCTGTAATGCAACATCCTACTGTGACTGAATGACACTAGGGAAGGTGATGAAGACCTGGGGCACCGTACAGCTCTGATCATGTTGCGGACATTGTCTTGTTTGAGATTCTTTCCATCTCTTATTGAATAAAGAAACATGCCACTTGTAAAAACTTGTAGAAAAAAAGAAAAACCTTGACCAACTTGTCCGAGATACAGTAAGGGCCAATTCCAGTTCCTCCCTTAACCCTCAAGCTCAACCCTTGCCCTTAACCCTCAGTCTTTGGCCCTCCATCTTGGCTCTCCAAAGTAAGTGTCAGGGCTATCTCCTGATTTAGAAATGGGACACCCCTTGAGTGCAGTTACGTCTTCAGACTGTGGGGGGCGGCTTTATGCCAAAATTACATCCAGTCTGTCAAGAAAACGACGACGACGAAGAAGACGGAGAAGAATAGGATAATATAAATATATATAACGAAGACAGTAAGATAGTTTCGTAACATTTATATCTTTATTAACAACGAAAATACGTACATTTGTAGCTCACTTTTTTCGGCGCCATCTTTTTCGAAGACGTCTTCGCGAAAATACGCAATGTCTTCTGGGTAGCCCTTACTTCCAAGGTTGGTGCCAGAGAATCTCAATATTGAAAGCGATACATATGGAGCCCCGTTTGGGTCATAATTCAATGAATAAATGAGTCTATTATTAGATAGAGATATCTCACTTAATTCACCATTGTGGAGATATACTGGTTTTAACGGCTGTTAGCAGGTTTTAACGGCTGTTAACTGGTTTTAACGGCTGTTAACTGAAGTTAGCACTCGGACCACAGGACCGGGACATGAAGAAGGAGCGCTGGATGCTGGCAGCTCCTCAAGTACATCAGACTGCAGCGTCTGGTGTACTTGAAACTTGAATTTTCCCCTTGGGGGATCAATACAGTATATTTGATTTGATTGAAATACAGGCGTTTATTATTATGCAATATTTCCCATTATTATGATAATGGTTTCGTTTTTAATAAGAATGAGCTTTTACATAATAATGGATTTGTTTTTCATAAGAATGATTTGTGTGTCAATCACAGCAGAGAGGGCGGAGCCATTTATGTGATTGGCTGCTCTTTCATTCAGGCATAAGCAACAGAACAGTGAATATCGATAGTGGGCGAGAGGTGTGATGTATATACTCCAGGCCAGTAGGTGGCAGAATGCACCTCAGTTACGGTTAAAAGTTGACATCGACTAAGAAACGTCAAGGTTTCCCGTAGCTCAGTTCAAGCTGCCATAGCTACAATCGGACTAGGAGCGCACCTTGATGACGCCACGTCCCGCTGCTAACGGGACCTCATGGCCAGAACTAGTCGATGTCAGAGTGTAGAATGGAGAAGGATCAGCCAATGAGCGTGGAGGTCAACCACTGGTCCCGCCCACTGGCAAAATGTCATTATTATGTAAAAGCTCATTCTCATGAAAAAGGAAGTAATTATGTAGAAACTCATTCTTAGATAAAAAAAAAAGCCATTCTGAAATAAACTATTATGCATTAAACTAAGATTAAATAATAATAAAAATATATTTCATAATAATTATATTTTGTTCATAATAATGGGAAATATTTCATAATAATAAACATATATTTCATAATAATGGGAAACATTTCATAATAATGGATACGTATTTTACAATAATAAACGCCTGTATTTTATAATAATAGACTCATTTATTCATTGAATTATGACACAAACGGGGCTCCATAGTTACAGCCCTCAAACTTGTCCCTCAACTTGACTTTCTAAGAATCGGGACAGAACTTGCACTTCACGGGAGCGCGCATGGTTGAGATTGAGGGTTGAGATTAAGGGTTAAGGGAGGAATTGGAATTAACCATAATTCTGCACAGTTGATTCAAGAACCATCTATATGGACTGACTGTCTCTTCATCAGAAACAAAACATCCAACAACAGTATCAGAAATATTGCGTTGAGAGAAACTGTCTTCCCCATCCTGCATGTCTTTGTTTTTTTTCCTTTTTTTTGGTCGACCGTCTTTGAGAATGTTAAGTGAAAGTGGTCTTGGTTGCTGGCAAGACACTAATTTCTGGTTAATAAAGTATGGGAGATCTCAATTAAAATCATTCGTAATAGTTGTCCAGTGAAAAACCTTTTAATAAAGGAGCATGAATGATATTTGTATCTTAAATGTACATTTTGTGATAGCTTTGAAGAGACTTAGCTACATCTCTTCTGGAATTGTTTCCTAGAATAATTTGTATGATTAACATTTTTCATAGGAAAGGTTTGAAAATCTTGACAAACATGTATAATACACTGCCTGGCCCCCAAAAAAGTCTCCACCTGGATTTAACTAAGCAAAGAGGTCTGAGCCTCCTATTGGATAATTACTGCATGGAAGATTATCTTTCAGATGGCCACAAGTTATTGAACCCCAACTGGTGCAATGAGCTGCTTCTCATTTCCTAAACAACCATGTCAAAGACACATCCGTGGTCGTGGAAGAGATGTTAGTCTGTTATAGAAGGGTCAAATTATTGGCATCAAGCAGAGAAAACATCTAAGGAGATTGTAGAAACTACCAGAACTGGGTTAAGAACTGTCCAACGCATTATTAAAAACTGGAAGGATAGTGGGGACCCATCGTCTTCCAGGAGGAATTGTGGCCGGAAAAAAATCCTCATTTATCACGATCAGCGATCACTTAAACGTTTGGTGAGATCAAATGGAAGAAAGAAGTAGAACTTAGGGCTGTTTAATAGTGAAAGTGAGAGCATTTCCACACCCACAATGCTAAGGGAGCTCCAGGGATTGGGACTGAACAGCTGTGTAGTCTTAAGAAAACCACTAATCAGTGAGGCTAACTGGAAAAAAGGCTATAATTTGAGTGTTATGCTGAATTAGTGTCTTAAAGACATGATGTTGGTCACTGAGTCATGGCTGTGTGTATTTGTGTTGTGTTTATGCGTGTGTCCCAGCGTGCTTTCCAATACTTCGATGGAAAACATCACCTCTAACATCACCACTGAGTGTGGCACGTATGAGCAGCTGGGTTACTGGCCAAACAACTTCAACGACTTTGCTGTAAGTAATAATGGCCTTTAGCTCATCGTTGTTTTGTCTCACCTTGTTGGTAATCAACAAAGAGAGGATCAAATCGAGAATAAAAATACCTTTATTTTATTTCTAAATGTTTTATCACCAAATTTGTGATGAATAAAACAATTTTTACATATTGGTATGACAGACTAAGTCTTAGTAATATTCAAATAAGACGAGTGTTGTTCTTACCCTTCCTCAGGCAGCAGTTATTTTGCTCTATGATGTCATGATAGTCAACAACTGGCAGGCCTTCATGGAAGCATACAGCAGATACACCACAGAGTAAGAAAACATTAACAGCACAGCAGTGGTGCTTGACTGGAACGACGACCATCTTGATTTCTAATCATCATGATTACTTTCACAGATGGTCCAAGATCTACTTTGTGTGCTGGTGGCTCATTTCCTCCGTGATGTGGGTCAACTTGTTTGTGGCGCTTATCTTAGAGGTCAGTTCATTCATGCAACAAATGAACACACAAACATAGTTAAACTGTCTCAGCATCCAAGCTTGTTTTAGTGGCGAGTTGCTTCTAAGTGAATGTGCTTAGTTGTGAATCCAGATCGGAGCATTGGAGCGGAGCGCGAGCGGAGCATTGGAGCGGAGCGCAAGCAGAGCATGAGCGGAGCATTGGAGCGGAGCATGAGCGGAGCATTGGAGCGGAGTATGAGCGGAGCGGAGCGGAGCGGAGCGTGAGCATGAGCGAAGCATTGGAGCGGAGTGGAGCAGAGCGTGAGTGGAGCATGAGCGGAGCATTGGAGCGAAGCGGAGTGGAGCGGAGCGTGAGTGGAGCATGAGCGGAGCATTGGAGCAGAGCGGAGTGGAGCGGAGCGTGAGTGGAGCATGAGCGGAGCATTGGAGCGGAGCGTAAGTGGAGCATGAGCGGAGCATTGGAGCGAAGCGGAGTGGAGCGGAGCGTAAGTGGAGCGGAGCGTAAGTGGAGCATGAGCGGAGCATTGGAGCGGAGCATGAGTGGAGCATTGGAGCGGAGCGGAGTGGAGCGGAGCATGAGAGGAGCGGAGTGGAGCGGAGCATGGAGCGGAGCATTGGAGCGGAGCGGAGCAAGCATGAGCATGAGCGGAGCATTGGAGCGGAGCGGAGCGCAAGCAGAGCATGAGCGGAGCATTGGAGCGGAGCATGAGTGGAGCATTGGAGTGGAGCGTGAGTGGAGCATGAGTGGAGCATTGGAGTGGAGCATGAGTGGAGCATTGGAGTGGAGCATGAGTGGAGCATTGGAGCATGAGTGGAGAGCGGAGCGGAGTGAGTGGAGCATTGGAGCGGAGCATTGGAGCGGAGCGCAAGCAGAGCATTGGAGCGGAGCATTGGAGCGGAGCGCAAGCAGAGCATGAGCGGAGCATTGGAGCGGAGTGGAGCGGAGCGTGAGCGGAGCATGAGCGGAGCATTGGAGCGAAGCGGAGTGGAGCGGAGCGTGAGTGGGAGCATGAGCAGAGCATTGGAGCGGAGTGGAGTGGAGTGGAGCGTGAGTGGAGCATGAGCAGAGCATTGGAGCGGAACGTAAGTGGAGCGGAGCATTGGAGCGAAGCGGAGTGGAGCGGAGCGTAAGTGGAGCATGAGCGGAGCATTGGAGCGGAGCGGAGCATTGGAGCGGAGCGCAAGCAGAGCATGAGCGGAGCATTGGAGCGGGAGCATTGGAGCGGAGTGGAGTGGAGCGGAGCGTGAGTGGAGCATGAGTGGAGCATTGGAGTGGAGCATGAGTGGAGCATTGGAGTGGAGCATGAGTGGAGCATTGGAGCGGATCGGAGTGGAGCGGAGCGTGAGTGGAGCATGAGCGGAGCATTGGAGCGGAGCATTGGAGCGGAGCGCAAGCAGAGCATTGGAGCGGAGCATTGGAGCGGAGCATGGAGCGGAGCATTGGAGCGGAGTGGAGCGGAGCGTGAGTGGAGCATGAGCGGAGCATTGGAGCGGAGCGTGAGTGGAGCATGAGCGGAGCGGAGCGTAAGTGGAGGATGAGCGGAGCATTGGAGCGAAGCGGAGTGGAGCGGAGCGTGAGTGGAGCATGAGCGGAGCGGAGTGGAGCGGAGCGTAAGTGGAGCGGAGCGCAAGCAGAGCATGAGCGGAGCATTGGAGCGGAGCATGAGCGGAGCATTGGAGTGGAGCGAGTGGAGTGGAGAGGAGCATGGAGCGGAGCATGAGCGGAGCGGAGCATGGAGCGGAGCGGAGCATTGGAGCGGAGCGTGAGTGGAGCATGAGCGGAGCATTGGAGCGGAGCATGAGCGGAGCGGAGTGGAGCGGAGCGTGAGTGGAGCATGAGCGGAGCAGCGGAGCGGAGTGGAGCGGAGCGTGAGTGGAGCATGAGCGGAGCATTGGAGCGGAGCGGAGCGGAGTGGAGCGGAGCATTGGAGCGGAGCGGAGTTGAGCGGAGCATGAGTGGAGCATGGAGCGGAGCGGAGCATGAGCGGAGCATGAGGGAGCATTGGAGCGGAAGGAGCGGAGCATTGGAGTGGAGCGGAGCGGAGCGTGAGTGGAGCATGAGCGGAGCATTGGAGCGGAGCATGAGCGGAGCATTGGAGCGGAGCGTGAATGGAGCATGAGTGGAGCATTGGAGCGGAGCGGAGCGTGAGTGGAGCATGAGCGGAGCATTGGAGCGAAGCGGAGTGGAGCGGAGCGTAAGTGGAGCGGAGCGTAAGTGGAGCATGAGCGGAGCATTTGAGGAGCATGGAGCGGAGTGGAGTGGAGCATGAGCGGAGCATTGGAGCGGAGCATGAGTGGAGCATTGGAGCGGAGCAGAGTGGAGCGGAGCGTGAGTGGAGCATGAGCGGAGCATTGGAGCGGAGCGGAGTGGAGCGGAGCGTGAGTGGAGCATGAGCGGAGCATTGGAGCGGAGCGGAGCACAAGCAGAGCATGAGCGGAGCGCAAGCAGAGCATGAGCGGAGCATTGGAGCAGAGCGGAGCATTGGAGCGGAGCGCAAGCAGAGCATGAGCGGAGCATTGGAGCGGAGCATGAGCGGAGCATTGGAGGGGAGTGGAGTGGAGCGGAGCGTGAGTGGAGCATGAGTGGAGCATTGGAGTGGAGCATGAGTGGAGCATTGGAGTGGAGCATGGAGTGGAGCATTGGAGCATTGGAGCGGAGCATTGGAGAGCATGAGCGGAGCATTGGAGTGGAGCGAGGAGCATGAGCGGAGCATTGGAGCGGAGCGGAGCGGAGCACGGAGCAGAGCATTGGAGCGGAGCATTGGAGCAGCGGAGCGGAGTGGAGCATGAGCGGAGCATTGGAGCGGAGCGGAGCGGAGCGTGGAGCGAGCATGAGCGGAGCGGAGCATGGAGCGGAGTGGAGCGGAGCGTGAGTGGAGCATGAGCGGAGCATTGGAGCGGAGCGAGGAGCGGAGTGGAGCATGAGCGGAGCGGAGAGTGAGCGGAGAATGGAGCGGAGGGAGTGGAGCGGAATGGAGAGCGGGAGGAGGAGTGGAGCATGAGCGGAGCGGAGTGGAGCGGAGCGAAGGAGCAGTGGAGCATGAGCGGAGCATTGGAGCGGAGCATGAGCGGAGCATTGGAGCGGAGCGTGAGTGGAGCATGAGTGGAGCATTGGAGCGGAGCATGAGCGGAGCGGAGTGGAGCGGAGCGTGAATGGAGCATGAGCGGAGCAGCGGAGCGGAGTGGAGCGGAGCGTGAGTGGAGCATGAGCGGAGCATTGGAGCGGAGCATGAGCGGAGCATTGGAGCGGAGCGTGAGTGGAGCATGAGTGGAGCATTGGAGTGGAGTGGAGCATGAGCGGAGCATTGGAGTGAAGCGGAGTGGAGCGGAGCATTGGAGTGGAGCGGAGCGTGAGTGGAGCATTGGAGCGGAGTGCAAGCAGAGCATGAGCGGAGTGCAAGCAGAGCATGAGCGAGGCATTGGAGCGGAGCATGAGTAGAGCGGAGTGGAGCGGAGCGTGAGTGGAGCATTGGAGCGGAGCGGAGTGGAGCGGAGCGTAAGTGGAGCATGAGCGGAGCATTGGAGCGAAGCGGAGTGGAGCGGAGCGTGAGTGGAGCATGAGCGGAGCATTGGAGTGGAGCGGAGTGGAGCGGAGCATGAGTGGAGCGGAGCGTAAGTGGAGCATGAGCGGAGCATTGGAGTGGAGTGCAAGCAGAGCATGAGCGGAGCGCAAGCAGAGCATGAACAGAGCATTGGAGCAGAGCGGAGCGTAAGTGGAGCATGAGCAGAGCATTGGAGCGGAGTGGAGCAGAGCGTGAGTGGAGCATGAGCGGAGCATTGGAGCGGAGCATGAGCGGAGCATTGGAGCGGAGCGTGAGCGGAGCATTGGAGCGAAGCGGAGTGGAGCGGAGCGTGAGTGGAGCATGAGCGGAGCATTGGAGCGGAGGGGAGCGGAGCGGAGTGGAGCGGAGCATGAGCGGAGTGGAGCGGAGCATGAGCGGAGCATTGGAGCGGAGCATGAGCGGAGCATTGGAGCGAAGCGGAGTGGAGCGGAGCGTGAGTGGAGCATGAGCGGAGCATTGGAGCGAAGCGGAGTGGAGCATGAGTGGAGCATTGGAGTGGAGCGGAGCGTGAGTGGAGCATGAGCGGAGCATTGGAGTGAAGCGGAGTGGAGCGGAGAATGGGAGTGGAGCGGAGCGTGAGTGGAGCATTGGAGCGGAGTGCAAGCAGAGCATGAGCGGCATGGCAAGCAGAGGAGGCATGAGCATTGGAGGAGCGGAGTTAGCGGAGCGTGAGTGGAGCATTGGAGCGGATTGGAGCGGAGCGGAGTGGAGCGGAGCGTAAGTAGAGCATGAGCGGAGCATTGGAGCGAAGCGGAGTGGAGCGGAGCGTGAGTGGAGCATGAGCGCATGAGCGGAGCATTGGAGTGGAGTGGAGCGGAGCATGAGTGGAGCGGAGCGTAAGTGGAGCATGAGCGGAGCATTGGAGTGGAGTGCAAGCAGAGCATGAGCGGAGCGCAAGCAGAGCATGAACGGAGCATTGGAGCAGAGCGGAGCGTAAGTGGAGCATGAGCGGAGCATGGAGCAGAGCATGGAGCGGAGCATTGGAGCGGAGCATGAGGAGCAGGAGGGAGCGAGCGGAGTGGAGCGGAGTGATGAGCATGGAGCGGAGCTTGGAGCGAGAGGGAGCGGAGCATGGAGCGGAGCATGAGCGGAGTGGAGCGGAGCATGAGCGGAGCATTGGAGCGAAGCGGAGTGGAGCGGAGCGTGAGTGGAGCATGAGCGGAGCATTGGAGCGAAGCGGAGTGGAGCGGAGTGTGAGTGGAGCATGAGCGGAGCATTGGAGCGGAGTGGAGCGGAGCGTGAGTGGAGCATGAGCGGAGCATTGGAGCGGAGTGCAAGCAGAGCATGAGCGGAGCGCAAGCAGAGCATGAACGGAGCATTGGAGCAGAGCGGAGCGTAGGTGGAGCATGAGCGGAGCATTGGAGCGGAGTGGAGCAGAGCGTGAGTGGAGCATGAGCGGAGCATTGGAGCGAAGCGGAGTGGAGCGGAGCGTGAGTGGAGCATGAGCGGAGCATTGGAGCGGAGTGCAAGCAGAGCATGAGCGGAGCGCAAGCAGAGCATGAACGGAGCATTGGAGCAGAGCGGAGCGTAAGTGGAGCATGAGCGGAGCATTGGAGCGGAGTGAAGCGGAGCGTGAGCATGAGTGGAGCATTGGATGTGCTCATGCTTCCTTCCAATGTGTCTCTTCAAATTCCATAAATGTTGCTGACGGTAACACATTCAGCACACTCCGTCTCTTTACCCTCACCATTTGTTGTTTTAACAATACATTGGAACTTTTTCTCTGATAGTTTCTTGAAATACGTAGCATACTCCATGTTTTCACGTTATTCAGTGCAGTGGATTACTGGCTGTGTTGTTGGTTGTATACAAAGCACAAGTGCATTGTGGACTGGCGTAGCTTAAGTCTACTGTGGAGCATGCTCAAATGTAAACATGACTTTGATTTATCGAGCAGTGGTGTGTGCACCGAGCTGCTTGGAGCGGCTCGGAACGGACATAATTGCCACTCCCGAGCGCGCTCCAACCAATTTTAAAAGCCCAGCGCTCACGTAAAAATCCATCTGCTGCGCTCGCCGCTCCACTCCGCTCCAATGCTCCGCTCGCCGCTCCACTCCAATGCGCCACTCCGCTCAGCGCCACTCCATTGCTCCGCTCGCCGCTCCGCTCTGCTCCAATGCTCCGCTCTCCGCTCCAATGCTCCGCTCGCCACTCCAATGCTCCGCTCCAATGCTCCGCTCCAATGCTCTGCGCCACTCCAATGCTCCGCTCGCCACTCCGCTCCAGTGCTCCGGTCCAATACTCTGCTTGCCGCTCCAATGCTCCGCTTGCCACTCCGCTCCAGTGCTCCGTTCCAATACTCTGCTTGCCGCTCCAATGCTCCGCTCGCCACTCCGCTCTGCTCCAATACTCCGCTCGCCGCTCCGCTCCAATGCTCCCCGCCACTCCAATGCTCCGCTCCAATGCTCTGCTCTCCGCTCCGCTCGCCGCTCCGCTCCAGTGCTCCGGTCCAATACTCTGCTTGCCACTCCAGTGCCCCGCTCGCCGCTCCGCTCTGCTCCAATGCTCCGCTCGCTGCTCCGCTCCAATACTCCGCTCCAATGCTCTGCGCCACTCCAATGCTCCGCTTGCCACTCCGCTCCGCTCCAATGCTCCGCTCCAATGCTCCGCTTGCCACTCCGCTCCACGCCACTCCAATGCTCCGCTCGCCGCTCCGCTCTGCTCCAATGCTCCGCTCTCCGCTCCAATGCTCCGCTCGCCACTCCGCTCCACGCCACTCCAATGCTCTGCTCCAATGCTCTGCTCTCCGCTCCACTCCAATGCTCCGCTCGCCACTCCGCTCCCCGCCACTCCAATGCTCCGCTCCACTGCGCCGCTCCAATGCTCTGCGCCACTCCAATGCTCCGCTCGCCGCTCCGCTCCAGTTCTCCGGTCCAATACTCTGCTTGCCGCGCCAATGCTCCGCTCGCCACTCCGATCCGCGCCACTCCAATGCTCCGCTGGCCGCTCCGCTCTGCTCCAATGCTCCGCTCGCTGCTCCGCTCCAGTGCTCCGCTCGCCACTCCGCTCCCCGCCACTCCAATGCTCCGCTCGCCGCTCCGCTCGCCACTCCGCTCTAATGCTCCGCTCCAATGCTCTGCTCCAATGCTCTGCGCCACTCCAATGCTCCGCTCGCCGCTCCGCTCCAGTGCTCCGGTCCAATACTCTGCTTGCCGCTCCAATGCTCCGCTCGCCACTCCGCTCCGCGCCACTCCAATGCCCCGCTCGCCGCTCCGCTCTGCTCCAATGCTCCGCTCGCTGCTCCGCTCCAATGCTCTGCTCCAATGCTCTGCGCCACTCCAATGCTCCGCTTGCCACTCCGCTCCACGCCACTCCAATGCTCCGCTTCAATGCTCTGCGCCACTCCAATGCTCCGCTCGCTGCTCCGCTCCAATACTCCGCTCCAATGCTCTGCGCCACTACAATGCTCCGCTCGCTGCTCCGCTCCAATACTCCGCTCCAATGCTCCACGCCACTCCAATGCTCCGCTTCAATGCTCTGCGCCACTCCAATGCTCCGCTCGCTGCTCCGCTCCAATACTCCGCTCCAATGCTCTGCGCCACTACAATGCTCCGCTCGCTGCTCCGCTCCAATACTCCGCTCCAATGCTCTGCGCCACTCCAATGCTCTGCCCGCCGCTCCACTCCGCTCCAATGCTCCGCTCGCGCTCCTCTCCAATGCTCCGCTCCAATGCTCTGCTCGCCGCTCCGCTCCGCTCCAATGCTCTGATCCAGATTGAAGTAGTTGGATAAATGGAACTTTTTCTTACAGGAAGTGAAATAAGTATTGAACATGCCATCATTTATCTCAATAAATATATTTCTAAAGGTGCTTTTGTAATGAAAGTTTTGCCAGATGTTGGCAACAACCCATGCAATCCACACAAACAAATAAATCAAACAGTTGTGTAATAACGTAAACCGACAGAAGGAAAAAAAATATTGAACACATGAAGAAAGAGAGGGGCCAAATCCAATCAAATCAAACTTTATTTATATAGCACTTTTCATACATTAAAAATGCAACCCAAAGTGCTTTACTAACTAAAACAGAGAGGGATTGGATCTGAGGCTTGATTAAAGGGTTGTCATGGACGTATGTAGGTCGCTGTCGCTGTCGTAGGTCGCTTCAACAGGAGAAGAGACTGTGGTGGTTCTGGGTGGTTTAAGCAGAGAAGTTCATCTGGACTGTGTTCACCAGAGGATAAGTGTTTTAACAAATGACCTCGTCAGCATTAATACACAAAACCCCCCCCCCCCCCCCAAAAAAAACAAAAAAAACAAAAAAAAAACTATAACACTAAAAACTGTGTCAGCGGTTGTGCTGCTCTGGACTCCTCAGCACAGTTTCATTAACTTAAAAAGACAGAGAAACAGAATAAAATAAACGCATACGACTCCACCTCCCACCCTCCTGGACCCTGACCTACAATCAGCAGCTCCTGCTGGTCTGGGACACCTTAGACCCGGCCGCTGGTCTGGGACACCTTAGACCCGGCCGCTGGTCTGGGACACTTAGACCCGGCCGCCGGTCTGAGACACCTTAGAGCCGGCCGCTGGTCTGGGACACTTTAGACCCGGCCGCCGGTCTGGGACACCTTAGACCCGGCCGCTGGTCTGAGACACCTTAGAGCCGGCCGCCGGTCTGGGACACTTTAGACCCGGCCGCCGGTCTGAAACACCTTAGACCCGGCCGCCAGTCTGGGACACCTTAGACCTGGCCGCTGGTCTGGGACACCTTAGACCCGGCCGCTGGTCTGGGACACCTTAGACCCGGCCACTGGTCTGGGACACCTTAGACCCGGCCGCTGGTCTGAGACACCTTAGAGCCGGCCGCTGGTCTGGGACACTTTAGACCCGGCCGCCGGTCTGAAACACCTTAGACCCGGCCGCCAGTCTGGGACACCTTAGACCTGGCCGCTGGTCTGGGACACCTTAGACCCGGCCACTGGTCTGGGACACCTTAGACCCGGCCGCTGGTCTGAGACACCTTAGAGCCGGCCGCTGGTCTGGGACACTTTAGACCCGGCCGCCGGTCTGAAACACCTTAGACCCGGCCGCCGGTCTGGGACACCTTAGACCTGGCCGCTGGTCTGGGACACCTTAGACCCGGCCGCTGGTCTGGGACACCTTAGACCCGGCCGCTGGTCTGGGACACCTTAGACCCGGCCGCCGGTCTGGGACACCTTAGACCCGGCCCCGGGCCCGGACGACCCGGCCGCTGGTCTGGGACACCTTAGACCCGGCCCGGCCGCTGGTCTGGACACCTTAGACCCGGCCCGCTGGTCTGGGGACACCTTAGACCCGGCCGCCAGTCTGAGACACCTTAGACCCGGCCGCTGGTCTGGGACACCTTTGACCCGGCGCTGGTCTGGGACACCTCAGACCCGGCCGCCGGTCTGGGACACCTCAGACCCGGCCGCCAGTCTGGGACACCTCAGACCCAGTCGCTGGTCTGGGACCACCTTTGACCCGGCCGCCCGGTCTGGGACACCTCAGACCCAGTCGCTGGTCTGGGACACCTCAGACCAGTCGCCGGTCTGGGACACCTCAGACCCGGCCGCCGGTCTGGGACACCTCAGACCCAGTCGCTGGTCTGGGACGTCTCAGACCCAGTCGCTGGTCTGGGACGCCTCAGACCCGGCCGCCGGTCTGGGACACCTCAGACCCAGTCGCTGGTCTGGGACGTCTCAGACCCGGCCGCTGGTCTGAGACACCTTAGACCCGGCCGCTGGTCTGGGACACCTTAGACCCGGCCGCCGGTCTGGGACACCTCAGACCCAGTCGCCGGTCTGGGACACCTCAGACCCGGCCGCCGGTCTGGGACACCTCAGACCCAGTCGCTGGTCTGGGACGTCTCAGACCCAGTCGCTGGTCTGGGACACCTTAGACCCGGCCGCCAGTCTGAGACACCTTAGACCCGGCCGCTGGTCTGGGACACCTTTGACCCGGCGCTGGTCTGGGACACCTCAGACCCGGCCGCCGGTCTGGGACACCTCAGACCCGGCCGCCAGTCTGGGACACCTCAGACCCAGTCGCTGGTCTGGGACACCTTTGACCCGGCCGCCGGTCTGGGACACCTCAGACCCAGTCGCTGGTCTGGGACACCTCAGACCCAGTCGCCGGTCTGGGACACCTCAGACCCGGCCGCCGGTCTGGGACACCTCAGACCCAGTCGCTGGTCTGGGACGTCTCAGACCCAGTCGCTGGTCTGGGACGCCTCAGACCCGGCCGCCGGTCTGGGACACCTCAGACCCAGTCGCTGGTCTGGGACGTCTCAGACCCGGCCGCTGGTCTGAGACACCTTAGACCCGGCCGCCGGTCTGGGACACCTCAGACCCAGTCGCCGGTCTGGGACACCTCAGACCCGGCCGCCGGTCTGGGACACCTCAGACCCAGTCGCCGGTCTGGGACGCCTCAGGACACCCTCTATTGGGAATAAAATAGATCTGGGTTTATGAGATTTGAAAGTCATTGCATTCTGTTTTTATCTATGTTTTAAACAGCATCCTAATCTTTTTGGAATTGACGAGCTCTGTCACAGTCGTAGCAGCATCCAAGCTTCATGCTAAATGTATTGGAAAACTTTTTGAGAGTGGTAGTAGAGTAGTAGTAGTAGTAGTACCAGTGGCGCTGACCAGTCGATACTCAGTTCTGACTATAAAACATTTCTGCAGAGAGACAACTTTCAAATACAGAATTGTGTCACCAAATGGAATCAGCAACGATGGTGTTTTCTACCACAAAGCTGTCTGTCATTTTTACTCTTAACAACCTATGACACACTGAAAACATTCCTGGATTTTTCCTCCTTTTCACAGCATTGCATCACCTAAACCATTATTTTGTTTTCTCTTCTCCTGCTTTGTCTGTATAAAAGGAAAACACTGTGCCATCATTCATTTTTGCTCTTAAAACTTTGAAAAGGTGTCAGTTTTTCTGTTGTCTGATTTAGGTTATGAAACGGATAAACTCAGACAACAAAGATTACATGGATTGTCTATATTAGGAAAAAAAGGGAGAAATGTGGAATGTGCTAGAACCTAAAATGAACCGATCCTGTTTCTGACAGAACTTCATCTACAAGTGGGACCGCAGTCACAGCTGCTCTGTTACAGATGTGGAGAGGATCCGCTATGAAACCTCTCTGCAGCTCATGTTCAGGTACGTCTACAATGTTTGGGGACTAATCAATGAAAAATGGAGCTTTCCAACAATAGATCAATCCATGTCCAAATATTCCTTTATCTGCTTTTTTATTTTGATTTAATTTTTTGCAGAGAGCAAATCCAAGAGCCAACAGAAGAAGAATTACTTTGTCAGCTACACCAGCATCCCCATCTACACCTGCGCTGGTGACACAGGCGCTAGCTAGCACGCCACTGTCACCAGCATCCCCATCTCCACCTGCGCTGGTGACACGGGCGCTAGCTAGCACGCCACTGTCACCAGCATCCCCATCTCCACCTGCGCTGGTGACACGGGCGCTAGCTAGCACGCCACTGTCACCAGCATCCCCATCTACACCTGCGCTGGTGACACAGGCGCTAGCTAGCACGCCACTGTCACCAGCATCCCCATCTACACCTGCGCTGGTGACACAGGCGCTAGCTAGCACGCCACTGTCACCAGCATCCCCATCTACACCTGCGCTGGTGACACAGGCGCTAACTAGCACGCCTCTGTCACCAGCATCCCCATCTACACCTGCGCTGGTGACACAGGCGCTAGCTAGCACGCCACTGTCACCAGCATCCCCATCTACACCTGCGCTGGTGACACAGGCGCTAGCTAGCACGCCACTGTCACCAGCATCCCCATCTACACCTGCGCTGGTGACACAGGCGCTAGCTAGCAAGCCACTGTCACCAGCATCCCCATCTCCACCTGCGCTGGTGACACGGGCGCTAGCTAAAACGCCACTGTCACCAGCATCCCCATCTACACCTGCGCTGGTGACACGGGCGCTAGCTAGCAAGCCACTGTCACCAGCATCCCCATCTCCACCTGCGCTGGTGACACGGGCGCTAGCTAAAACGCCACTGTCACCAGCATCCCCATCTCCACCTGCGCTGGTGACACGGGTGCTAGCTAGCACGCCACCGCCGTGCACGACTCCGTGCATGTAGCACGGAGTCCAGATGTTGTGATAGAATTGTAGCACTGGAGCCATCAAGAATACTGTAGCAGTGTGCTAACTTGCTCATGTGGGTCTTATTGTAAAATGTTACTGCTTTTACTTTAAAAAAGTAAGAAGCACTTTTTAATTTTATGTCAAGGCGTAAAACTACTGAGCTGCAGCTTCAGTTGTACAAAGTGTCACTTCCAAAATCATGCAGCAATGCACAGTATTTAATTTTTTATTTTGTGATATTTCACAAAAATCCATCAAACTGTACCATTATAAAGCAAGTGTTTTCTAATTTTGTAACATTAAGACATCAGCATGGTGTTTTCATCATGTCATACTAAAGTAGTATGGAATGTTTAAAACATTGAGCCTTGACTAAATGATAATCAAAATGTTGATTTGTTGACAAAGATCACTGAATGTAGGCACTCCAGCACTAAATATTAGCTTTTTAAAAACTGTAATCTGCCTTGAACCCCTTTCAGACTTGGGTAGAGTTGGCCTGGTCCGCTTCCTGCCAGGGTCCCAGAATACCTCTGAGGTCAAGAAGGCTATTATTTAATATCAAACCAGCATTTAAATTCAGTTTCATTCAAATCAATACTTCATTAACCTTAGAGAGAAGCTTTCTTTGTTGTAGTCAGTCGGTGATTTAGTCAGTGTAAAGACTGGTTGTACGTTCCAGCTGTTAGCAGGAAGGATCTCCTGTATCAGTGAACCAAAAGAAGCTTCGCTCTAAAGGTTTAATCATGGATCATGTAGAGCAGATCTGTTCAACTCTGTCACCATCAGCTTCTAATCCAGGTCTGCACTAGTCTCTTTATAACCCAGTCGCTAGAATCAGGTGTACTGGAGCAGAGAAACACATCTAAGACATGCAGGACAGCGCCCCCCCCAGGACTGGAGTTGGACAGCCCTGCTGTAGAGGACGTGCAGGATTGTTCATTATGTTTTACAACTTATGCAGCATTTTCTTTGTTCTTTGCACAGTGTCCTTCATGGGTTGGACACTTGTCCCCATGACAATTTAAAAAAAAAACAAAGCAAAAAAATGGAAACATTTAATTAGATTTCATGAAGATTTTTTTTGTCTTAACAGCTGTAACTGTAAAAATATTGAGACAGAAGAGGAAACAATCATGTACCAGATGAGCCTTACTGTAGCCTGAGGAAGAAAACTGGTGTCTTACTGGTGTCTTACTGGTGTCTTACTGGTGTCTTACTGGTTCTGTTCTGCAGCTGCAGCAGCGGGTTTTACAGGTTTTTCATCAGATTTAAAGCATGGTGCTTAAGGACACACGTTTTAGAGGAGACTGGCTGCTTGCTGTGTCCTTATAGGCCACTGGGAAATTAGATGAATGATATATTTTGAAAATAGGTCCAGATGTACTTCAACCAGAACTGCTTTTACTTATTTGCTGTAGATGCTGGACGTGCACCAACGTTTGATAAATATGTGGAATGTAGTTTGTTTTTTTTTACTCCTGCTTCAAGGAGAAATGAAATCAGCCAAAAACTAGGACATAAAAGGCCATTTTGTCTTTTTTTTTTATGTCAGTGTAGCTGCACATCTAACAGGAAAAAAACTGTTTATTTATTTCTGGATCAACATCAGTGGTTTGTTATTGGTCCATAGTTTAGGTCACTAAAGGGCAGATACATTAATCCAGTACTAGTTTATACATTTATATATTGTTTTGCACAACCTTTCAGTTTGTGTCTAAAAAAACTTTGATTATCTGTAGAGTGAATGCCTTCACATTTAAGTGTCAGTTCCAGGATCTTTAGGGAGTGAAATGCAGGGATTTTTTTTTCACTCAGAGCCACATCTTTGGTTCCCGTTCATCCACATAACGAAGGCTAGTGGCAGCAAACAAGGCCTGAAACAGGTTTTTATACAACGACATCTGCCAGAAGACATTTTAATAATGTTGTCATTTTAAAAAGGGATAAAAAGATTGCTACTATGCAACTGACTCTTCTCATTTAAATGAGACTTCACAGTTTATTGCAATTCATTTTGGGAAGTGTATTTTTTTATTAAGAGAATTATGACTATTTCTGTAAAACAGGTATCAAATAAATATTTTCCCATGACCCAAACATTTTGTGGTTGAATGATTTTTATGTATATCATCATATTAGTTTTCTAGGAGCCCTCTGGCTCTAAAGTGTGAGCAGATCCTTGGATGTTACTGAAACACATTCTCCCTCACCCCCGTAGATTTGTTGAAATTTAATTTCTGTTTATTTTATATGTAGGCCTATAGCACCAATTCACAACAAATTTATCTCATGGGCCATTACAGAAAAAGAAACCAATGTCTGTCCAATTAAAACAATTATATTCCAATCAATAATTCTCAGTTATAATCCATTTCATTCCAATTAAATCAAATGTTATTCATTTAAAGCCAGTTCCTAAAAAGCATCTTAATTAAGGTGATTTGGGTTGCATTCTGTCATTGTACAGAAGAAGAAATACTTCCAGAATTACAGTCCAGCTCTGAATGAATTCCCTTTATTTATATGCCCATGCTGAATAAAGAACTAGTTCCAACAAAACCTTTTTTTTTCTTAACAAGGCTAATACACTTTTTGATAACAGAGGAAAGGTAGCACTTGTTACACTTTGCATTGATTTGAGAATCTTACTGTCTCTTTCAAAGCTCTTGGAACATTTCCCTTCCTTTAAACTCATATCTGTCTCAAAGAGTGCTTCACTAATTCATCCCAACCAGCAGTTAGTGGAATACGTGTGTTGATATCTTTCCATCAGAAACTCCATCATATACAAGCATATAAACTCAAGCATATGAAGTCTTAAGCTACCTTCATATTTCTCCCTAAAACTTCCTTTTTGGTGAAAGCCAATGGCAATGTCAGATTAGCTGTATGATTATTGGTGCCAGATGTGCTGGTCCGAGTATTTCATACATGACCATCTGCAGGGTTTAAATAGAATAAAAAGACAATTGTCATTGTAACAGACGCTACACAAATAAAATTGAATTGAATTGAATAGTGCTGCAGGAGATCCCAGCTGAAAATATACTGATTGAGTGATGCTATCATGTTGTGGGGAATGTTTCCAGCACCTTACCAGAGCTTCATCACCAACATACAAGGCAATCCTGGAAGCAGATGAGGGTCCAACCCATTATACACTCACATACCACACTGTTAACACAAAGAGCTGATCAGCCAGTCATAAAGCAGCACTTCAATGCATTTAGGCATGTAGACGTGGTCAAGATGATTTCTGAAGTTCAAATTAAACATCAGAATGGGGGGGGGGAATTTAAGTAATCTTAAGAGTGGAATGATTGCTGGCAGCAGATGGGCTGATCTGTATTTCTGAGAAACTGTTAATTCACTTGCATTTTCACGTCCAACTATCTCTGGCTTCAAACAGAAGGGTCAGAAAAAGAGAGAGCAGTTGTCTGGACAAATATGCCTTGTTGATGTCAGAGGTCACTCTGGTTACAGATCACAGAAAGGCAACAGTAACTCATTTAACCATTTGTTACAACCAAGGTATGCAGAAAACCATCTCTGGGCATACAACATGTCAAACCTTGAACCAGATGGGCTACAGCAGCAGAACACCACAATGGTGCACCTCCTGTTAGCTAAGAGCAGGAAACAGAGTTTCTAATAGAGGACAACAGGCTCACTAATGGTAAGAACCCACTGCTCCTCCCATTAATCTTTACTCGGGAGGTCGTGCTCTGGCTCTCTGAAAGGCACCTGGAGACAATCTGTATCCTAACAGATGCTACTGTTGGTGGTGGTTGTGTGTTGGTGTGGGGGCAGGCCCGGACTGGCCATCGGCAGAACCGGGAGGTTTCCCGAAGCGCCGGCCTGTGATTGGCCTGCTGGCCTGTGATTGGCCTGCTGGCCTGTGATTGGCCTGCCGGCCTGTGATTGGCCTGCTGGCCTGTGATTGGCCTGCTGGCCTGTGATTGGCCTGCTGGCCTGCGTCTCTCTCTCTCTTTTTTAAAGTCTGCCGGTCAGCCGGCGCCGCGGACCACCACACAGACAGCTGCGGAGGGGGGGGGGGACACTGATGCTGCAGTTGCTCTGTGTAGCAGAGAGGAAGAGTCGAGGCTTCGACTAAACCATGGACCCCAACCCGGGTAAAAAAAAAAGAAAAGGCGGTGCCGAGAGGGAGAGACAGAAAAAAAGAAAGGCGCTGGAGGAGGATGCGGCCAAATGCCGTAAATTGACAAGTTTATTCATATCAAAATATAACATGATTCATTTAACTGTCACAATATACTGCAGTTTATTTTGGACTTAAAAAAAACATTACGGTCAAAAACATTTATTTATTTTTGCCAGTTCGTTGACAATGCAATTACATATTTCAGCCACCAGGAGGAGCAATGCTCCCCTGCCCCCCCCCCCCCCGCAAGCATCCTCCCATGGTTCTTGAGGTCCAGGGACCTGGGTCCTTGAGGCTGTACACTTTTACACAGTAGGCTATAGGCCCTGGCCATGAAATTAAACAAGCCACTTTTTATTTACTGTTATCATTCCATTATTATGTATATGAACACAAGGGCACAATAAGTGAGACATAGGCTACACTAGTGGTTCTCAACCGGTGGGTCGTGACCCAAAAGTGGGTCGCAGACCCGTTTTCAGTCGGTCGTGGGCCTTTACCTGGGGAAGGAAATGCTAAAAAAAAAAAAAAAAATGCATGTCATTCATTCTCCTTAACAGTAGATGGCGATAATGTCCTGTAATGTGAGTTGACACCCGCCAGTTCACACATTTAGAAAAAGACCTGCAGCGTTTGTTTCCAGATGTTGAGCAGGTGAAACGCAGATACAACCAAGAATATATGAGATATGGATTTTCTTATCTTGAACACAAAGGTCAGTGATGGTTATTCAGATAAAACTATATATTTTGAGTTCTTTTTGAAACTACTGCTCAGTGGTTGCACTGTTTTATTTCATGTTTGTGCATAAAAGCACTATTGAGTCTTAAAAATGGCTGTTACTGAAATGTTGTGTTTGTTATGTCAGCTTTATGATTAATGCTTAAATAAGTGACTAGATAGTTTTAATAGGAAATTGTTATATATTCAGGAAGTGGGTACTCAGCAAATGCTACATATTTGAGTTCTTTTTAAAACTACTGCTCAGTGGTTGCACTGTTTATTTCTTGTTTGTGCATGTTGAGTCTGTTAAAAAAAGGCTGAAGTTACTGAAGTGAAGTGTTTTGGATTTAATTAAAATGCAGCTAATTGAGCATCAAAGGGAATATTTTCCTCCTGAAGTCATTTTGGTTTTTGCCATTTTGGTTTTCCAATAAACTTTATTGTTGTGTGTTGGCATTCTGTGATATTCTGTTCTACTATCTCCGATTCAAACTACACGATATTTTCATTCAATAAATTTGAGAAGTTGGAAATTTTCCTTGATTTGGGTCATGGCTTGTCATTAAGGGTGATGGTGGGTCCTGAAACCAGACCAGTTGAGAACCACTGGGCTACACTATCTTACTATATGAACTATAGTGTATGGAAAACACTGTAAGCATATGTTTGCTATTCAAAGGTGGTGATGGTGATCAGGGCCGGCTCTTGGCATAGGCGATATAGGTGGCCGCCTAGGGCGCCATCTGCTGGAGGGGCGCCGCCACGCCGCCAGTCCGCCGTGGCCTTGAGGGAAAATAATAATAAAATAATAATTTTCTATGCCCACTGGCGCCCTCACTTAGTGTTTTCTGTCTGGAAAAAAGTACATATTAACATTACAAATAAATAAACAGTGACATGTTCCTAAATTATGTGTGAGCACGTGACGTGTCGTTATTGGGTCCAGATCATGATGCGCGGATCAGAGACCAGTTCTGGGCAGGACAAGTGGAAGACGATCTCGGACAGGTGTAATTTGCGAGATGAAAAGGCCGTCAAAGCCCTCGAGTGCACAGAACAGAAAGCGAAGAAAAAAGGGTGGAGAAGAAGACGTCGCAATATAAAGGTAACATTAATATCTTCTCTTTTTTTATGCCGTTTTGTGTGAAGACTTTATTTGAGCTAGCTATGTTGAAGTAACGTTAAACAATGCCAGAGAAGGACTTTGGGCATCGGCAATGCTGACTTAACATGCTAAAAAAATAATAAAACATACTGATAGCTACTAAGAAGGATTAATAAATGATGAGAGGGATGAAAATAGAGGCCAAATCATGTGCACGCGCCGCCGGTCAGCTGGGGATGGGTCGGCTATGATCAGTGTATCTGGCTTCCTTTTTAAAAATACAATAAAACACAGCTTTCTGCTGGCTGTTCTCTGTGTTGTTTAATGTGAAATGAACTGCATCTGCGCTGTTTATGTCTATGATGAGAAGAATGTAAAAGTTAGTTGTAGTTTCTACAGTTATTATCCCTGCCCGTGTGTCCGCTCTGATATTGCATTACAGTTTCATCAAATCATTATATAATTGAAAATTAATTTTACCATTACTATTATTAACAACTGTGTGTCCAGGGTTGCTGCTGCTTAGCTCTCCTCCTCCTACTGTACTTATCACATTTGATATTGTGCCTAATGATTGCTGAAATTCAGTAGCCAGGTGATGAAAATGTAAACTGCAGCAGCAGCTGTTTTTTTTTTTTCATTTTTTATTTTTGCTTGTACAGTCATAAATATATCTACTCTATATCTGTCTAGATGCAGTCAGAAAATATTTGCAGATGCCCCAAACAGCTGCTGGAGCGGTGCCTTCTGATCAAACATCTACACAAACACAGCTCCCTGAAGCATGTAAGTTTATTGTTTGTGGTCTCTGACACACTGCTATGTTGTTGTTGTTGATGTTATTGTTGTTCATGTAAATGGTAATTACAGTAATGAAGTTATTAGTCAAATGAAATAAAGTGTGTTTATTAAGTGAAGTAGAATAACACAACAAACTTAATGCTGTGGTGTTACAGTATGGATGTTAGGGCTGGGCCAAAAAATCGATTTTTATATTAATCGCGATTTTTTTCTGGGGATTTTAAAAAATCGATTCTCATACAAGAATCAATTTTTATTTATTTAGTGGTGGGGTAAAGAGTTCGGGTTGCTCCGTGGAAATACTCCGCTCGCTGTCTCTTTTGTCATCTACACTTCCGGAAATAGAAGCACGTGTGTCACCATAGTTACCAGAATGCCGGCAAATTCACACGACAAAATGGCGGAGTACTTTCACAGAGCCTGAACTCTTTCCACACCGACCCACTTCAAATCAAACGTATGGACTTTATTTGGTTTTTATAAAAAGCACGAGGCAGGAGAGCTCGATATGAGGAAAGCCATATGTAAGCGTTGTCGCAGTCAAATCTGTTACTGTGGTAACACCACGAACATGATGGCGCACATCCTTCGCTACCACCCAGAGAGGTCGGAGCTCTCTGACAGGCTGGGTCCGCGTTTACTCGAGAGGTAAAGATACTGGCGGTGACAGCTAATGTCAGGACTCGGACAGTTAAATGATTATTCATTAACGTGGCGTGTTTGTCATGAAACAATCGTGTTGCCGTAGCGGGTTATTACCGGTTTGTTTACCGGCAGCTGTAAAGCACAACGGACCACCAACATGACAGCGCTGCATGAGAACATATTCACGACGCATCCTTGACCGGTGTAGGCTGTTAGCAGTGTCTACCAATAGCATCTGTATCCGCAAAGAAAATAACGACGTGGATTTATTGTCGTTTACATCATGTAGCCTATGGAGCAACTGAACCGGGTAGAGGAAGACAACTTTAGGTAAGAAAATCAAGTTTTATTCAACGCTAGACAACTTTTAAAATTAGCAACTATAGGCTGTATTGTCTCGGTTCTATTCGGGTAACTCGGTTCAGTTCGTGGTCGGAAACTAAAGACTAGGGTCGGGTCGTTTACGGGTCCAAATATTGCGGGTCCATTCAGGTTTGGACTCCCGAACTTATGATAATAGCTCGGGTCGGGTCGGTTTCGGGTCGAATTTTCACGGCTCCATTCGGGGTCCGGTCCATGAAAGTGGACCCGTGAAGACCTCTAAACCAGAGGTCTTCAACCCTGGTCCTCGAGGCACCTATCCAGCAGGTTTTAGAGGTTTCCCAGCTTCAACACACCTGATTTTAATTAATGGTCATTATCAGGTTGTCCTCAAAGTCTGCACAAGTCTGTTGATGACACAGCCACTTGTATCACGGTGTGAAGAAGAAGGGAAAAATCTAAAACCTGCTGGATAGTGTGCCTGGAGGACCAGGGTTGAACACCTCTGCTCTAAACTACAGAAATTGCACATTTTTTTTAAATATTAAAACTTATTTAATCTTTATATTTGTATTATTATTTCATACTTGAAATAATAATATAATAATAAAAATATATATTAATATTATATTATATATACCGTACCGTATCGTCTTCTTCCGCTTATCCGAGGTCGGGTCGCGGGGGCATCAGCCGGAGTAAGGAAGCCCAGACCCCCCTCTCCCCGGCCACTTCTTCCAGCTCCTCTGGGGGGATCCCGAGGCGTTCCCAGGCCAGCCGAGAGACATAGTCCCTCCAGCGTGTCCTGGGTCTTCCCCGGGGTCTCCTCCCAGTGGGACGTGCCCGGAACACCTCACCAGGGAGGCGTCCAGGAGGCATCCTAACCAGATGCCACCTCATCTGGCTCCTCTCGATGCGGAGGAGCAGCGGTTCTACTCTGAGCCCCTCCCGGATGACCGAGCTTCTCACCCTATCTCTAAGGGAGAGCCCGGCCACCCTGCGAAGGAAGCTCATTTCAGCCGCTTGTATCCACCATCTTGTTCTTTCGGTCACTACCCAAAGCTCATGACCATAGGTGAGGGTGGGAACGTAGATCGACCGGTAAATTGAGAGCTTCGCCTTCCGACTCAGCTCCTTCTTCACCACAACAGACCGGCGCAGCACCCGCATCACTGCAGATGCTGCACCGATCCGTCTGTCGATCTCCCGCTCCATCCTTCCCTCACTCGTGAACAAGATCCCGAGATACTTAAACTCCTCCACTTGGGGAAGGACCTCATCCCCAACCCAGAGAGGGCACTCCACCCTTTTCCGGCTGAGGACCATGGTCTCGGAATTGGAGGTGCTGATTCTCATCCCAGCCGCTTCACAACCGGCTGCGAATCGCTCCAGCGAGAGCTGTAGATCACGGCTCGATGAAGCCAACAGAACCACATCATCTGCAAATAGCAGAGACCCAATCCTGAGGCCACCGAACCGGATCCCCTTAACACCTCGACTGCACCTAGAAATTCTGTCCATAAAAGTAATGAACAGAATCGGTGACAAAGGGCAGCCTTGGCGGAGTCCAACCCTCACTGGAAACGAATCCGACTTACTGCCGGCAATGCGGACCAAACTCTGGCACCGGTCGTACAGGGACAGGACAGCCCGTATAAGGGAGTCCGGCACCTCATACTCCCGAAGCACCCCCCACAGGAATCCCCGGGGAACACGGTCGAACGCCTTCTCCAAGTCCACAAAACACATGTAGACTGGTTGGGCGAACTCCCATGCCCCCTCCAAGACCCCGAAGAGGGTGTAGAGCTGGTCCACTGTTCCACGGCCGGGACGAAAACCACACTGCTCCTCCTCAATCCGAGATTCGACTATCCGACGGACCCTCCTCTCCAGGACCCCCGAATAGACCTTCCCAGGGAGGCTGAGGAGTGTGATCCCCCTGTAGTTGGAACACACCCTCCGGTCCCCCTTTTTAAAGAGGGGGACCACCACCCCAGTCTGCCAATCCAGGGGTACTGTCCCCGACGTCCACGCGATGCTGCAGAGGCGTGTCAACCAAGACACAGCCCCTCAGCATCCAGAGCCTTGAGGAACTCCGGGCGGATCTCATCCACACCCGGGGCCCTGCCACCGAGGAGCTTTTTAACCACCTCGGCAACCTCAGCCCCAGAGATAGGAGAGTCCACCCCTGAGTCCCCAGACTCTGCTTCCTTATTGGAAGACGTGTCGGCGGGATTGAGGAGGTCTTCGAAGTATTCCCTCCACCGATCCACAACGTCCCGAGTCGAGGTCAACAGCTCCCCATCCCCACTGTATACAGTGTTGATGGAGCACTGCTTCCCCCTCCTGAGACGCCGGATGGTGGACCAGAATCTCTTCGAAGCCGTTCGGAAGTCGTTCTCCATGGCCTCTCCAAACTCCTCCTTATATTATATATAATAATCAATAATTACATATAATAAATATAATATTTAATATTATTATTATTTATTATTATATGATTTTTATATTTCAATAATTGAAATAAAAAAATCGCAATACTTGGTAAAATCGAAATGCAATACTTGTTTAATCAGAATCGCAATATAAATCGAATCGGGACCCAAAAATCGTAGGAGAATCGAATCGGCACAAAAGTGTATCGGCACAGCCCTAATGGATGTCCTCTTATGTCCTGTGACAGTTGCTGCTGCAGAGAGGAGCTTCTCCAAATTGAAGCTCATCAAAGCATACCTGAGATCCACCATATCTCAGGTGCGTTTAAATGGACTTGCCCTGATGAGTATAAACCGTGAAATGTCCAGGCAGGTGTCATTTGATGACACTATAGATGCCTTTGCTGCCAGGAAGTCCAGACGTGTCCAGACGTGTAAACTAGTTAAAAGACAAGTTTAGTTGAAAGTAACTGTTGCTACCGTTGAGTTTGTCATTGTTCAAATGCTCAAATTAAACTGTCATGATTGCTCAGTTGGTTGTTGTCATTGAATTGCAGTGGGCTGGGGGGCACCGGGGTGTAATCTCGCCTAGGGCGCCAAATTGGGTAGCCGGCCCTGATGGTGATGACATAAGTCCTGCTGGTACTTCAGGAGAAGCCAGTGCAGAGCAGTTGGCAGAAGGTACAGAATCATTTCTAGAGCAACAACATGCAAGTTGCAGACATAACACCAACAGCCACTGCTATTTGACATAAATGGCTCTCATTTCTATTAAGTACTAGTGGTGTTGAATTTTGCTGTCTGTTGCTGACTTGCTGTTATGTATCCCAGCCCTATATTAGAATATGAGTCAATATTATGTGACTGCTTATTAGGAACTATACTCTCGGACTGTATTATACATTGCGTCTATCAGTGCGTGCATGTTCTGTGAACATGTATTCAAAGGCTGTCCCCTCATAGCTGGTTCATTGTTTGATTTGGACTTTGTTGTCTTTGTTTATTAGGTTATATTGTAGGCTACACATAAAAATTATGCCAAAGAGGCAGTTGACATTCCACATGATATGATGTTTAAGTAACCTTGGCACTGCGTTAAACCTTTATTCTCTTCTAGTAAGTGTGTTAGTGGATTTTGCTGAGGATTGTTGTGTTACTATATTTTACCAGCCCGGCCCCAAACACAAAAGTTACTGTATATTCCTAACTTAGTTTGTACATAGGTCCCATATTTGAACTTCTATTTGGAATGCAGTGTGTGTGTGTGTGTGTGTATATATATATAATTTTTTTTGTTTTGTTTTGTTTTGTTTTGTTTTGCTCTGGGATTTTGCTGACTCCTGACATTGAGTTCAAGCTCATCTTTATTTCTTGGCAGGCTTAGTGTTATGCTGAATCACCTCTTGCCACAAGACCAGGATCTTCCGAGGGAACTGGTGAAATTCAGTGTGGATCTGACCCTCCCCAGGTACAACGAAGGAGATGGGATAGTGGAGTGGTGGGGTCATGTATTTGACCAGCCAGTACCCAGCCCTTAGTGCATTGGCCAAATGCTGCTTTTCAATCTTCCACGGACCAAGAGTGGAATCCTCCTTTAGCCTCATGAACAACATCATTGACCAGCACAGTGGCAATATGAACATGGAGACCTTCAACGCCATCCAGACGGTAAAATATACCCTGCAGTCCAGGAGGCAGACGGCCATGCAAATGTTCCAGCGGAGTGATGTTAAATTTAGGGAGGTGAACAAAAACTGAAAGAGACAGCAGCAGCACAAAGAATATGGCTGTCAAGATGGGGGGAGTGCTCAGCAGGCAAAGAGGCGGGCTGCTGAAAATGAGAAGCAGGCAAGGCTGAAGCATGTGGCTACCCAACGTAAAAGGGCCTTGGAGACTCTAGCAGCCCAGGCAAAAAAACAAAGGAAAAAGTAACCAATTGGAATTACAAAATTACATGTATGCTCCAGTCTGGCAGAAGTGTAATGTCTGTATTTTTTTATTATTTTATTTTCCTCTTTAAACTGTTATTGTTCATTTCAAAATAAAACATGGACAGAAAATATGCAAGTGATGTGTGCGAGTGTTTGACCCAGGTGAGTTAACTCCTCCATGTACATCATCTAAACAGACCTCTGTGACCCAGGTGAGTTAACTCCTTCATGAACATCATCTAAACGGACCTCTGTGACCCAGGTGAGTTAACTCCTTCATCTGCATCATCTAAACAGACCTCTGTGACCCAGGTGAGTTAACTCCTCCATGTACATCATCTAAACAGACCTCTGTGACCCAGGTGAGTTAACTCCTTCATGAACATCATCTAAAGAGACCTCTGTGACCCAGGTGAGTTAACTCCTTCATCTACATCATCTAAACGGACCTCTGTGACCCAGGTGAGTTAACTCCTTCATCTGCATCATCTAAACAGACCTCTGTGACCCAGGTGAGTTAACTCCTCCATGAACATCATCTAAACAGACCTCTGTGACCCAGGTGAGTTAACTCCTTCATCTACATCATCTAAACGGACCTCTGTGACCCAGGTGAGTTAACTCCTTCATGAACATCATCTAAACAGAGCTCTGTGACCCAGGTGAGTTAACTCCTTCATCTCCATCATCTAAACAGACCTCTGTGACCCAGGTGAGTTAACTCCTTCATCTACATCATCTAAACAGACCTCTGTGACCCAGGTGAGTTAACTCCTTCATCTACGTCATCTAAACAGACCTCTGTGACCCAGGTGAGTTAACTCCTTCATCTACATCATCTAAACGGACCTCTGTGACCCAGGTGAGTTAACTCCTTCATGAACATCATCTAAACAGAGCTCTGTGACCCAGGTGAGTTAACTCCTTCATCTCCATCATCTAAACAGACCTCTGTGACCCAGGTGAGTTAACTCCTTCATCTACATCATCTAAACAGACCTCTGTGACCCAGGTGAGTTAACTCCTTCATCTACGTCATCTAAACAGACCTCTGTGACCCAGGTGAGTTAACTCCTTCATGAACATCATCTAAACAGACCTCTGTGACCCAGGTGAGTTAACTCCTTCATCTACATCATCTAAACAGACCTCTGTGACCCAGGTGAGTTAACTCCTCCATGAACATCATCTAAACAGACCTCTGTAACCCAGGTGAGTTAACTCCTTCATGTACATCATCTAAACAGACCTCTGTGACCCAGGTGAGTTAACTCCTTCATCTACATCATCTAAACAGACCTCTGTGACCCAGGTGAGTTAACTCCTTCATGAACATCATCTAAACAGAGCTCTGTGACCCAGGTGAGTTAACTCCTTCATCTACATCATCTAAACAGACCTCTGTGACCCAGGTGAGTTAACTCCTCCATGAACATCATCTAAACAGACCTCTGTGACCCAGGTGAGTTAACTCCTTCATCTACATCATCTAAACAGACCTCTGTGACCCAGGTGAGTTAACTCCTTCATGTACATCATCTAAACAGACCTCTGTGACCCAGGTGAGTTAACTCCTTCATCTACATCATCTAAACAGACCTCTGTGACCCAGGTGAGTTAACTCCTTCATGTACATCATCTAAACAGACCTCTGTGACCCAGGTGAGTTAACTCCTTCATCTACATCATCTAAACAGACCTCTGTGACCCAGGTGAGTTAACTCCTTCATCTGCATCATCTAAACAGACCTCTGTGACCCAGGTGAGTTAACTCCTCCATGTACGTCATCTAAACAGACCTCTGTGACCCAGGTGAGTTAACTCCTCCATGAACATCATCTAAACCAGTGGTTCCCAAAGTGGGGGGCCCGCCCCCCAGGGGGGGCGCGGAGCCATTGCAGGGGGGGCGTGGGGCACGGATGGGATAAATGAATCAGTCAGTCAGTAATTCACACTGCAAGCGTAACATGGAGAAGTTTTTGATAGGGGGCGCGGGGCTCCCACGAAACGCAAATCAGAGGATGAAGCATCGCCAAATGTGCTTCCAAAGCAAGAACATTCCAAGGCAAAGACAAGGAAATATGATGACTCATATCTTGATTTCGGCTTCACCTGTACAACGGTGGGTGACGAGGAGAGACCGCAGTGTGTTGTCTGTCTTAAAGTGCTAGTTGCGACAGCTTGAAGCTGAATAAGCTGAGACGACACTTGGAGACAAATCATCCAGAGCACAAAGGCCAGTTGAATTTTTCAGACAAAAACTCGTAAACTTCCGTGCTCAACAGTCCATCTTTACTAAAGCTGCATCCGTGCCGGCAAATGCTCAACTCGCCTCATATAAAGTTGCCTACCGAGTGGCGCAGTGTAAAAAGCCGCACACAATAGCGGAGGAATTAATACTTCCCTGTGCTATGGAAATGGTATCAACTATGCTTGATGACTCTGCAGCCAGCAAATTAAGAGCTATTCCTCTGTCCAACAACACCATCGGCAGGCGCATTTATGACATGTCAAAGGACATAGAGGAGCAGCTTCATGACAAAGTGCGTGCCAGCCGCTTTTCTCTTCAGATGGATGAAGCCACGGACAGTAACAAAGACTGTTTGTTCATTACGTACGTCAGATTCATCGATGGAGATGACATGAGGGAGGAATTGCTTTTCTGCAAAAAAGTTCCTGGCAGAGCCACAGCAGAAGAACTGTTTAAAATCATTAATTCTCACTTGAAAGAGGCCAACCTGAAATGGGAGGACTGTGTGGGGATCTGCACTGATGGAGCGCAGGCGATGGCTGGGAAACGGGCAGGGCTGCTAGCGCTCATCAAGCGCGTCTCCCGCAGTGTGCAGTGGACGCACTGCATGATACACCGCGAAGCCCTGGCATCTAAACAGCTGAGTCCCGAGCTGAATGATGTAATGATCGACGTTATTGCCACCGTCAACTACATCAAAACAGTTGAACATCTTCTCAGAGGTCTTCTCCACCATGATCTGGACTTTGGTCATCTGACCAACACACTCTGGATGAAAACATAAGCTGACAGAAAAATACCAGCTGACTGGATCTCAGCTGTTTCCCTCCACTAGAGGGTGACATCATCAAGTGGGGAGGAGCTTTAGTTCTGCTCTGTTCCATCATGTGTCAATAATAACTGCTGCTGTGAAGAGAACAGTTCTCAGACTGAATGTTGAACATCAGCTAGCTTCTCCTGTTGCTTTAAACCTTGTTGTCCAGATGGAACATTGGCTGTGGATTATTCTAGCTGCTCTTTTCTTTGGTGAGATACAAACATACATATGTTTCCTCTGATCACTGAAAATCACATCTATTCTACATGAGATAGAAGTAGCTGCTGATTGTTCTCCTTTAATCAATCATCTGGATTGATCCATGTCTTCCTCTGCGTGTTCTGTTCTTCCTCAGAGTGTAAAGGAGAAAACAAAGTGATCCAGCCAGCAGATGTCATTACAGCTGAAGGAGACACACTTACACTGAACTGTAGTTTTTCAATACGTTCTTCCTCATATAGGGTAGAGTGGGGTAATGTGAGATGGTCTTTACTCCCCCCTACCTTCTAAGCAAGCTAAATTGATGTGTGTCTTTTCAAAAGCTCTGGATCAGCTCACCCTTTTCTGCCCTCTTTTGCACTTCCTCTGCAGCCTGCTACACATAGCCGCGGGAACATGTTCTCAGCAGGGGGTGCTGGGAGTCTGAGACAGCTGTGTGTTTATATATATATATATATATATATATATATATAGATATATATATATATATATATATATATATATATAAAGTGTATGTACGCCATATCAACTATAAAGTATATAACACCATTTGTCGCGGGTCGACGAGACGACAGATGTCAGTAACGTGGCAGCGCAGCTGATGTTTTTAAAATACTGCAGAACAAATCATTGGATGAGCAGTTCTGCCTGTCGGGGGTGAAAGAGTTTTTTGACACTATTGCACAGAGAGGAACATATATGATGACATCTACCTTTCACTGAGTGCATCTCGGGTGCTCTGAGCGCAAGGAGGGATACGTGCACAGTTCAAGAAACTCCACAACAGTGTTCTGGACAACCTTATCTGCCAGATACAGAACCGATTTATAGATCAGGAACAATTAATGTTCCTGTCCCTCCTCGACCACCAGCAGTTTCAGACATATTGGAAATAAATTCCCCCATCCAACCGTGGCCGTGACTGGGTAACTTCTAAATTACGCAACGCCCTCTTCTTGTTATATTGTGTTTTTTTATTGGTGGCTTGTATGATTATAACGTCATGGTGGATTAAGTAGTTAAACCCGCACTGGCCCAGGTACCAAATACATGACCAGCCACTGAATAATACTGTAATAAATATTAAACCCGACCACGAGAATTTATAGTAAATTTTAAACATTTTATTTTTTTTCCTATCACATTTTTCTCCCTTGTTTTTTTTTTTTTTTTTTACATTCTTGAGGTGCTGCAGCTCTTCCTGGCCACGGTGAAAAGGATGAGCCTGGGTAATCAGCCACTCAAATGACCACAGCTGCATCCTGTTTCTTATATACAGGGGGTGTCCCACAATACCCCATTCTACGCTACCTATTTATTTTGGTACAAACAAGAAGGAAATGACCCTCGAACCTAATTTTGTGACAATATACATCTGGAACAGGAGATAAAGCTCCAGAATTCACAGTGAGTCCGAGTTTGTGAAAATTATTTCTGAATTTAAAATTTTCCACAAAAAACAACAGCATGAACAAAACACCTTCCATCACTTTTGAAATCACGGACAGACTTCTACAAATTCAATTCAATTCAATTCAATTCAGTTTTACTACAAATGCTACATATACATGTTCTTAGATGTTACTGGTGATTTCAACCACGTCTCTCTGACACATTTCCAATGTTTCAACAGTTTGTCAACTGCTCCACCAGAGAAAATAAAAAGTTGTATTTGTTTAATGCATATGTCAGAGTTCATCTGCACAACCATCTCTGGACAAAGCAGACAAAGCAGTTTATCTCTGCTTTATCTCTCCTCAACCTATAAACCCATCATCACCAGTGACCTGAAAGACTTCCTCTACAAGAACAAAACAGCCTTCCTTTTCACTCTGTCCACCTCAGACCTCCAGAATCAGTCAGAGTCCTGTCATCTGCAGAAACACTCAGATGACTCTGCAGTTGTGGGTTGAATCAGTGATGGACATGAGACTGAGGACAGAGAACTGCTGGACCAGAGACTGAGGACAGAGAACTGCTGGACCAGAGACTGAGGACAAAGAACTGCTGGACCAGAGACTGAGGATAGAGAACTGGTGGACCAGAGACTGAGGACAGAGAACTGCTGGACCAGAGACTGAGGACAGAGAACTGGTGGACCAGAGACTGAGGACAGAGAACTGCTGGACCAGAGACTGAGGACAGAGAACTGGTGGACCAGAGACTGAGGACAGAGAACTGGTGGACCAGAGACTGAGGACAGAGAACTGGGGCACCACTTTGTTGCATGGTGTGGGAACAACAGTGTTGGACAAGTTCACTTTCTACATGAACTAGTTCAGTTCAAAGTTCACATTTAAAATTTGGAACAAGAGTTCACCATTTCAAAAAATGAACTAAATAGTTCATTTTTAGCTCTTTTTTTTTACATTCTTTTTTCTAATGTTTTTTAATGTACAGCAATTATTTGTCAAAATGATTGCTTCTGCCCAAATAGTAGCCCACCACAAATGGCAAATATTTTATCCCTCCTATCTGTCGAAAACTATGTGTCCAATTAGGAATGTTTATCCAACCAGGGTTCACATTAGCATTGAAGGGACAGCCCATGTAAAACTGTAATTTCCCTTTCAGCTTTTCTCTACAGTATATTAAAAATATGAGAAAAAAACTTGCTGCCAAATGGTCATTATTATAAGACAAAAACAGGTCCTTGAAGTGCAAATGTCCCCCCCCCCCCCATTTCAATATTTAGATTCCGACTCCAAAGATTACAGTTTAATCTTTGGAGATGGGCCACTCCTCCGGCTCAGGACGACTGCAGCTCTCATCTTCCTCCATGCTTGTTTTAAACATTTGTTGACACAATTGTTAGCGTGACAGAAGCAACAGCCCATTTTGCCATGTTTAATTACTTACCGAAGACACATATTAGGCTCATTTGTGGTATATTTTAAATGGGGTTCGCTTGAAACCTGGCACGGTTTTGACCGTGCGTGAACTTTCAAAGTACCTTGTTCACAATTGCCCAAATGAACTCGTTCACACCCAATGCTTGTCAAGGGGAAAGAGAGCGCGTTCAGTTCATGTTTGCACAAAATATGTACTCGTTTGAACGTGTTCAGGTACAACACTGTGGATAATCATTTCGTCTTACATGTGGACAAGACAAAGGAGATGATTCTGGATTTTAGGAGGATTCTAGACTTGTTCCTGATCCTCCTAAAGTTGACAATTAAGTCAAATAGCATTTCCATCACAGAAGAAGTTTTGGTGGAGGAGTAGAAATACCTCTGTGTTCACCAAACAGATTTTTACTTCTGGAGGAAGGTGAGGTCCTTCAGGGTTTGCAACAGGATGTTCAGATCTTCTATCAGTCTGTTGTGGAGAGTTCAGTCCATCTGCAGTCATCTGTTGGAGGAGCAGCATCAGAGACAGAGACTTAAAGAAACTGAACAAACTGTTAAAGAAGGTTGGTTATGTTCTGGAGCTGATGGAGCAAAGGAGGATACTTCATAAAATGAAGAACATCATGGAGAACCCTGAACATCCTCTACACCAGTGGTGCGCTAACTGTAGTACCGTACCACTGGTGGTACGCGGGGGAACGTCAGGACTTTCCACATTTTCCCTTTTTTTTAATTATTAAATTGGAAACATACAATGCATTATAAATACATTTCAAACAAAATTCAGGTAATAATAAATAACTACAATAAGGAATAAACATCTCTCCTGTGAATGTAAAGCTAATTGAGAAGGCATATATGGCTATATTTTACAATTGGTAATCATCGTGATACTCAGAGAGCTGAACAGTTTCTCAGGTGGTACGCAGTATTAAAAGTTTGAGAACCACTGCTCTACACAACACAGTGATTCAGCAACAGAGTGTCTTCAGTCAGAGGATCTTCTGATCCGTTGCAACATCGATTGCTGCATGAGATCCTTCCTGAACACAGCAATAACCATCTACAATGACTCACTGAAGAGACTTAAATCATGTTACTGCTAATTTTTAATTTACCTTTGGGGATCAGAGGTATCCAAAGGTATCAAGACAAAAACCAGGTCAGAAAAGTTTGAATTCACTCAGAGCTGAGCTTCAGCAGCATTGTCAAGCTTTTTATCAGAATCAGAATCAGAATCAACTTTATTGCCAAGTATAATTTTACACATACGAGGAATTTGTTGTGATGATGATGGTGCATGCAATTAAGAAAACATTTAACAAACAATGTAAACTAAAAATATTACAATATAAATATATATATACACAAACTGTTTTTTGCATTAAGAGCAGAGTGACCAAGAGTGATGTGACATGAAAATGTGCAAATGAACAGGTAGTGCAGACTGAGCGTTAATGTAACGCATAGTGTACTGAGTTTTGTCAATGTGACAGTAGTGTCAGAGTCAGAGGGGGAGAGTGGGGGGTGTCGGGGGGTTCCGGGTCTTATTAATAAGGCTGACAGCAGACAGTAAAAAACAGTTCTTGTGGCGTGGAGTTTTGGTCTTGATGGTCCGCAGCCTCCTGCTGGAGGGGAGTGACTCAAAGAGTTGGTGTCCGGGGTGGGAGGGATCAGCCACAATCTTTCCTGCACCCCTCAGGGTCCTGGAGGAGTCCAGGTCCAGGTCTCAGGGTCCTGGAGGAGTCCAGGTCCAGGCCTCAGGGTCCTGGAGGAGTCCAGGTCCAGGTCTCAGGGTCCTGGAGGAGTCCAGGTCCAGGTCTCAGGGTCCTGAAAGAGTCCAGGTCCTGAAGAGATGGGAGATTGCAGCCTATCACCTTCTCAGCTGACTGAATGACGCGCTGCAGCCTGCTCTTGTCCTTGGTGGTGGCAGCAGCAGACCAGATGGTGATGGAGGAGGTGAGGATGGACTCAATGATGGCTGTGAAGAACTGCACCATCATTGTCTTCAGCAGACTGGATTTCTGCAGCTGCCTCAGGAAGATACATCCTCTGCTGTGCTTTCTTGATGAGGGAGCTGATGTTCAGCTCCCACTGAAGGTCCTGGGAGATGACAGTTCCCAGGAAGCAGAAAGACTCCACAGTGTCAATAGTGGAGTCACAGAGGGTGATGGGGGCAGGTGGGGCTGAGTTCTTCCTATAGTCCACAACCATCTCCACTGTCGTTAGAGTGTTGAGCTCAAGGCTGTTCTGGCTGCACCAGGTCACCAGGTGGTCAACCTCCCACCTGTAGGCGGACTCGTCACCATCAGAGATGAGTCCGATGAGGGTGGTGTCATCTGCAAACTTCAGGAGCTTGACGGACTGGTGACTGGAGGTGCAGCTGAACACAGCCCTGGGGGATCCAGTACTGATGGACCGTGGGTTCCAGATGTGTTTTCCCAGCTTCACATACTGTTTCCTGTCAGACAGGAAGTCTGTGATCCACCTGCAGGTGGAGTCAGGTACACTCAGCTGGGAGAGCTTCTCCTGTAGCATAGAAGGGATGATGGTGTTAAAAGCAGAGCTGAAATCCACAAACAGGATCCTGGCGTAGGTTCCTGAGGAGTCCAGGTGCTGGAGGATGAAGTGGAGGGCCAGGTTGACAGCGTCGTCTACACACCTGTTGGCTCTGTAGGTGAACTGCAGGGTGTCCAGGAGAGGGTCAGTGATGACTTTGAGGTGTGAGCTTTTTTGGAGCCTCACTTGGCATAATATTCAAATCTCTAATCATGGATCTGGTCAGCTGGTTTCTCAATGCAATTAATCAAATTGTCTCGCTGAGAAACAGGGCACAGGAGAGCCCTTTCGGTCCAGATGGAACACTGGCTGGATACATCAAGGAATCTTATGGATGGAATCTGGGATGTCTGCCTCCTCTGTTCATTGTGGACGCCAAAGTGTACCTATTGGGATTTATGATCACAGGATTTCTGCTGTTTGGAGTTGGCGGATACCTGCTGTATCGGGAAATTTACATGGCAGCTGCCATCCTGGACACTGTCAACCTGCCTGCTGTGTGTGTTGGAGTGAGCCGCGCTGTGAACACTCAGACTGCTACTATGGGTGAGCTGAATCGGAAACTGGATGTTCTAGTGACGATTTTGGAATGCTCTGGCGAAATGGATTCGAATGTGGAGAAGTTGCGAGCATGGCTCAGGGAGAATTGACCTGTAATTCGGACATTTGGAGTTATTCCCGCCCGAGATGAACCAGCAAGAACTTTGAAGGCAGACAGAATTATGTCAGTCTGACCCAAACATTCTTCTCTTATCTGAATCTGGCTCACCTGAAACGAAGCTCGCCGGCCTTCGACCTAATCTCTCCTGAATATTATGACTTTTTGACGCTCCTTACCCGACCCCTCCCCTTTCCAAACAACACCTGTGGCTCCAGACTGAACTGGGACGGGGGCCACTGGCTCACACACACACATACTTCCCGCCCCCTGCCCAACTGCCTCCGCTGGCTCCTGGATGTTTTGTCTCCTGGGTGAGACACCTCTTTTTTATCCTCTCCCCTCCATCCCCTATGTGATCATTTTTCTTCTGCTAAAAGTGCCCTGGCCAGAGGATGGTGTACTTGGGCATCTATAAGCACTTGTGGTGCTTGTGGTGTGCTTGAGTATACTGCCCTCTGACAGCGGTAGAAGCGCCCGTGGCGGCTGACCTAAGCACCGTTGACTCCTGTCCATATGTTGTTGTTGTTTCTGTATGTTTCTCTTGGACGGTGTACTGGGAAGACAAATTTCACTGTGTTGGGACGCTGGCTCAGTGACAATAATAATAAATTTGATTCTTTGATTCTTGATTTGATTTGAGAGCACAAGGCGCTCAAAGATCTTCATGACCACAGAGATCAGGGCAACGGGTCTTGAAGCAGGCTGGCACGTGACAGGTCTCCAGTGAAGTGTTAAAAATTTCTGTGAACACTGGAGACAGCTGATCAGCACAACGCTTCAGGGAGGATGGGGAGATAGAATCCGGTCCAGCTGTTTTTCGGGGGTTCTGTCTCCTAAAAACTTTGTTGACATCACTCTCATGAATGGAAAGAGTCGTCACTGCGGAGGGTGGGAAGGGTAGGGCCATTAAGGCAGGCATTAGTGGACATGACTGGAACTGGAGCTGTTGGGAGGGGTTGTGGGGGACGGTTGCAGGACCGTCCCTTTGTCTTTCAAAACGACAGTAGAACTCGTTCAGGTCGTTGGCTAGGCGTCAATCATTGATGAAGTTGTTGTAGTTGTTGATCTGCCTAAGCCCTTTCTAGACAGATGCAGAGCCGTTAGCTGAGAACTGGTGCTGGAGCTTCGCAGAGTACAGTCGTTTAGCTTCTCTCACCGCCTTGCTAAACCTGTACTTTGCATCACCTCAAACTGATAAAGAGTCAGAGATCTGATGTCCAGAGCAGATTTAGAGAAGCTCATCCAGCCTTCATCTACAGCAGACTGATGACTGTAATCTTCTTCTGTCTGGTCTTCAGCTCATCCAGAATGCTGATGTCAGAGATCTAACCAGAACCACGAGAAGACATTAAGATGCTGAATATGAGTGGTGGAGACATTTTAAACATTCAGAGCTTTTCCTAATGGACAGTGAGTAGTTACTAGTGGACTTTCTAACATCTGTCTTGGTGGTGTCCTGAAATACTTTCTAATAACCTGTTTTAGCAGTCAGACCTACTAGAGAACAGTGACCTGTTCACAAAGGAGGAGGTTTGGTTTTGACCTTGGTGGGAATATGAACAGCTTCCATCCCCATTTTACTGTGAAATTTACACTCTCCCTCTGTCATAGAACACAACAATGACATGACATTTAATTTATTACCTTCAGAATACAATCATATGTTCATTTAGGATTTATGTAATTGTAAAGACAAGAAATGACTGACATGAAGCAGTTTTATGAAGGTTTTAAAGCTTTACTTCTTCCACAGTGTTCCTATAACATCAATGAACTTTGAAACAAACAATATCCACACCTGACAACAAAGAGCCTCTAGAATACAGACCCCCCAGACACCGTCGACTCCTGTCTAACATGTTGTTGTTTGTTTCTGTATGTTTTTCTTGGACAATGTACTGGAAATGTAATTTCACTGTGTTGGGACGCTGGCTCAGTGACAAATAAAGGCATTCTGATTCTGATTCAGAGAGAACAGCCTTTCTCAACCTTTTTTCAGTCACGACACCTTTCAAAAGTGAATAAAATCTTACAACACCCCAGAGTAAAACATAAGCCAAAGCCGCACTGCATCCCTCCGACTGTAAATGCATACGTCCTGTTTATTTTGTTTGAATAACCTGAACACGATAACTGCAGCAGAGTAGGCCTCAGCAGGAAAGTTTCTTTTCATCCGTGATGTGCTTGCTTCCATCCATCATCCTTGTATTGCCTCTTTTTAGCCTTATCGCTAGCAACTACCTTTGGGACTTATGGTGCAGATCCAGAGCTGGTGGATGAAGGCTTGATGAAGAAGTCGGCTCCTCTGTGATGTTCAGTTCCTGTGGGGCTTTTCTTTTTAGAAAACAATCCATGATGCTGCTAAAAAGTTCTCTTTGCTATATGTGAAATAAAATTCCAGTGGTTAAAATATATTATGATGTAAGCTAACTGGGCAGTCACGTTGACCTTACGCTGACCCCGTACTGACATTGTTAATATTGGGAAATGGGCATGTGAAACATATTTTTGTTATTCATTTCATGTCCAATTATGTATCTTATTTATTTATTCATTCATTCATAGGCAAAAAGTATGTATTTATGTATGCATTCATATAGTTTTGTAACCTGAAAATTTCTTAAGTAGAGACACATTTTCCATGTAAATGCCCTAATCTGTACCAAGCCCCCCAAAATTCGAAAAAAAAAATTTTATAAATTATAAATAATACATGAAATGACATAAAAACCTGTAAGAAATACATGTTAGAATTAGAAAAACAATCAGAGAGCGCAGACCTCCACTAAACACAACAATTATCGAAAATTTGAAAGTGATCCAGAATCCAGGATTTTTTCCAGATCACACCCAAAATGAAATAATTTCTTCCTTTTCACATTTCGGACAACTCCTGAAAATTTCATCAAAATCCATCCATAACTTTTTGAGTTATCTTGTACACAGACAGACAGATAAACGCCTTCTTGGCGAAGGTAAAAATTGTTTGTTCACCTGGGTTGCTGGGTTACGCTCATACAGACAAGGGGCCCTCCTAGCCAATGGGATGCCAGGAAGATGCTAAGCGATAGCCAATGGCAGAGCAGCTCAGATGCACTGCTTTCAAACCGATACAGAGCCAACAGCTATGTTTACGTTCGGTAAACTCTGGGAGCTGCGAGTAGCAGCGCATACTGTATTTTTGCCTTTCGCATCCTGAAATTTCTTTCGTAACGAGAGGCAATATTTTCCCTTTGAGACGTTTCGTAACCTGAAAATTTCGTATGTAGAAACGTTAAGTAACGTAAGTAGAGGTACCACTGTATATGAAATGTCAGAATAGGTCATTTTTTTGACGACACCCCTGAAGCAGTCAGACGACACCCCAGTGTGCCGTGACACCCCAGTTGAGAAAGCCTGCTCTTGAACACAAATATCTAGAGATGGTTCCTGCTAAATGTGGATTATGCAGATATATAGGACCCCTGTATCCATCAGATAAAAAAATCAGCAAAATGCAAATGTTAAAGAGGCCCATATACGTATTACAGTAAAACTTAATATTTAAAAGCACAACGATCTGTCAAAGCAGAAGTCAAAGACTCCTGGACAAAGCAGCTGGACATTTTCATACAGGAACTTTTGAAATTACCCAGAGATTAGAAAAATAGTCAAAACTTGAAAAAAGAAAAAAAAAATTTAAATTAAGTAAAATGATCTAAAAGTTAAAGGTGGGGTAGGTGTTGTTTTTTTGCAACACTTTTTACAATATTGCCTGAAAACCTTTTTACATTCCCATTTCACCCACTGAAATAAAATGTTTGCAAAAAAACTAAACGTTTTGGTCAAGTCTAGAGGGTATAATCAGAGAAAAACTCTGACCGATCAAAATAGTGATCATTACTATTTTGATTGGCTGCATAATACGTCCATCAAATATCAATGCACTCCCACCCACCCCTCCCTCCCTCCCTGCGGTTCATGTAGTGGTGAATCGTGTGAAGCATGGTTTCGAGGGGTGAGCTGAAGAGGAGGAGGCGGAGTCTTTGGGAGGAGGGAGGGAGTGTATATTTTCAAAATCTCACTTGAGTTTCATTGCTGGAACTGTTTTCAAACAACACCTACACCACCTTTAACAAATAAGAAGAAGCTAAATGCAGCAAGGTGAGCGACATACTAACCACAGCTAAGTCAGAAGAAATGCTCAAGGAAGCCAAGTTAAAAAAAAAATTGTGACCACTACAAAATTAGAAGCATGTTAAACCAAATAAACATTATGCTGAAAAATGCTAAGTCAGCTGGATGTTACCGGCAGAAAATTTAGCAAAATGCTAAATAAACCCAAGTTAGCTGAATAGTACCTAGAGCTAAAATAGCCACATGCTAACAAAGATTGGAGCATGCTGAAAAAAGCTAAATTAGCCTCTTGCTTACTTCATTGTGGGCCTCATCCAGTTGCTAAGCTAAAAACAACTGACTGCTGTGTCTTCTGGTAAGATTCTGAGCACTGCTGATCCCATCTCTTTTCTACACCTGCTAGTTAGTGTCTCCATGGTAATCTAAGGGCTGCAGCTGTCAGTCTGCACAGCATGAGACCACTGAGGTGGATCGCTGTTTTTCCTCACATTAGACCCGTATAGCTAATCACAAACAGTTCATTCAATCAAAGCCATTTTGATACTGTTAGATTCAGAAGAGATAGAGAAATGCAGTGAGGTAATTTTTATTTTATCTTCTAGCTCTAAAACAAAGGACAAAACAATACTCGTTTCTGCACTAGGAAAATATAAAAATTAAACTGACGATCTCCCATTATTAAGTGCGCAGAATTTCAGATGACTCCTTCAAATTCAACAATTAGCACGGCTTTAGTGGATTAGGATTAGACAAAGAATAAAATTGTATCTCAAGATTAAACATTTAAGTAGTAAAACAAGCTGAAAGGGTGTTATCCCGCTCTAAGTCACATGACCTCTGATTTAACAGGCTCACATTGACCCCCATTACAATAAAATAGAACAGAATCCTTTTATTGTCACTATACATAGGTACAATGAGATTAAAAGAAAATGAAGAGAAAAATATGAAGAGAGCAGAACATTTCATTAAAATTTAAACTGATACTTCAAAAACAAAATTTCTTTTTTAAAAAACAGCATCATATGAAAATAATCTAACCCCTTCAGAACCGTTTGAAGTTTAAATGGTGTCTCAAGCTAAAAGTATACTGAAGTAGCAAGCTGTCAAAGTGGATGAAGTTTTCAAAACATTTCAAGAGCTTCCCATTAATTTTCAGTGACGGACACATTTTAATAAATGTTAAATATTATTTTAAGTAAAAACATTTAAAGCAAAAACTAAAAAACATACACAGCAGAAATTTTCAGAACAAGCTGAACATTTTGGTACAAGAATGCATCCTGGTTACTAAAGAGACGTCCAGTAGAAATCAAATTAGGCTACATTTGTGTGAAAATACACACAAAGGCTGCATTTATTTTCCTCTCAGTAAAGATGTTTATCTTCTTCTCTTTGATGCTGTTGTTCAATTCATTTCAATTCAATTTTATTTGTATAATGTCTGTTACAATGTCAATTGTCTCTAGGTGCTTTACAGAGACCCAGAGCATGACCCCCAAGCAAATATCATTAACTAAAATTATATTAATAAAACCAAATCAAGGATACTGGAAAATAAAAAAAATTCCCATAGAGGGAGAAAAAAAAACTTTAAGCCAAATTGAAGCAAATTTTCCAAATCTGGTTACTGATGAACAGCTTTCCTCTATAAATCTGTTGATGCTTTTGACATCTGATGTTAGAAAACCATTCTCACGGTCTACAGACAAAACTCATTTTCAGCATGATGAGGTTTCTGCATTTCAATTGAAAAGATTCAGTGACAGCTGATCCACACTGATCACACATCTACAATTTCTCTCCATTATTAATTTTAGATGCATTTTCAGATTACCTGATCTACTAAAAGCTCGTCCACACTGACCTAGGGCTGGGCAAAAAATCGATTTAATCGATTTATCGAATTTGTAGCTAAAAACGATTTTTATTTTGCAAATTCGAGTTTTTCGATATTTTTCACGTTCCATTTCTTGTGGGTTTCCGTAGCGCAATGTGAGCCAGCCCCCTCCCACGCGCAACACAATTACAAACAACATGGCAGCGGCAGCATGTAAACGAGAGCTACTTCCAAAGAAAGGCACAACTAATTCAATCATTTGGAAGTGGTTCGGTTTTGATGCATTAGACGAACAACAGACGAAGCCTCGCTGCAAAATATGTTTAAAGGCTGTTGCTACCGGAAGCAGCAGTACAACTAATCTGTTCCAGCACCTGAAGAATAAACATTCCGGAGAATGAGAAAGTGTAACCAGCTACGAAACGAAGACGGCAGCTCTAGCACACCGGCTAAAAAGCAAATGACACTTCCTGAGAGCTTTACAAACTATGTGCCTTATGATAAGAATGAAGCGCGTTGGAAAGCGATTACAGAGGCCATCACGTCTTATATTGCCACAAACATGTTGCCAGTTTATTCTGTTGAAAAGCGAGGCTTAATCACTTGTTGAAAGTTTTAGATGAAAGGTACGTTGTACCCAGTCGCAAGTATTTCGCCAACGTAGCCCTGCCTCACCTGTACGCTGCCTCACCTGTACGCTGCTACTCGGCTAAAGATCCGTGCTGAGCTGGAAGAGGTGGTGTTTTACTCTGCCACCACGGTCATGTGGTCCAGCCGGACGATGCAGCCGTATATGAGTCTGACAGTCCATTATATCAATGACAGCTGGACTTTGCGCAGCACCTGCCTTCAGACAGCATATTTCCCTGATAACCACACTGGCGAAATAATTGCCCATGGCTTAAAAGACGCTCTCAGTTCCTGGGGCCTTTCTGAAGACCAACTCATATGTATGACGACTGATAGTGGCACCAATATAGTAAAAGCTCTGAGGGACAACAACTGGCCCAGCCTTCAGTGCTTTGGACACAAACTGCACAATGCTATAGGTAAGACTTTGTGTAAGAATAAATTGGTGCACATATTTACACAATTTAAACTATTGCTTGCTAATTCATTTAATTGCCAGAACATGGTATACATTTCAATTTATTTACACATACAGGAGGCGTTTTTAAATTAAACAGACTGGGTTAGATAAATAAAAGAAGTAATAAATAAATCTGACTTCTCCTTTAGCTGTATTTTAATACATTATGTATTAGATTGTGTGCCACTGCTTTTACCTGGGTAAAAGCTTGAAATTGCTGAATGACAGAGCCTCATTTACTTCTTATTTTGGATTGTTTATATGCATTTTTGCTCTGAGGACAACCACAGAAATAAAGTTGCACTTTGACAATATGTCAGATGTCTGCAGTTGTTTTCAAGTGCATTGAAAAAAAAAAAAATCAAAAATCGAATCGAAAATTGAATTTTTCTTTAAAAAATCAGAGATTTTTTTTTTAAGCCAAATCGCCCAGCCCTACACTGACCACATCTGAATGGTTTGACTCCAGTGTGACAACACTGGTGTTGTTGTAGATTACCAAACTGGGTAAAAGCTGATCCACACTGATCACATCTGTATGGTTTAAACCACTGTGAATATGTTGGTGTTTTTTTAGATAACCTAATGTAATAAAAGCTGATCCACACTGATCACAGCTGTACGGCTTATCTCCAGTGTGAATACGCTGGTGTATCTTTAGATTACCTGATTTTGTAAAAGCTGATCCACACTGATCACATCTGTATGGTTTAACTCCAGTGTCAACATGCTGGTGTTTCTTTAGCTCAGTTAATGTGGTAAAAACTGATCCACACTGGTCACATCCATATGGTTGAACTCCAGTGTGAATACGCTGGTGTTTCTTAAACTCACTTGATGTGGTAAAAGCTGATCCACACTGATCACATCTGTATGGTTTAACTCCAGTGTGAATACGTTGGTGCTTCTTTAGATCACCAGATAAAGTAAAAGCTGATCCACACTGATCACACCTGTATGGTTTAACTCCAGTGTGAATACGTTGGTGCTTTGTTAAACCACCTGATGTGGAAAAAGCTGATCCACACTGATCACATTTGTATGGTTTTTCTCCAGTGTGAATACGTTGGTGTATCTTTAGATAACTTGAAGTAGCAAAAGTTGATCCACATTGATCACAGCTGTATGGTTTGTCTCCAGTGTGAATGCGCTGGTGTATCTTTAGATCACCTCGTTTGGTAAAAGCTGATCCACACTGATCACATCTGTATGGTTTTTCTCCAGTGTGAATACGTTGGTGTATCTTTAGATAACCTGATGTGTTAAAAGCTGATCCACACTGATCACATCTGTATGGTTTAACTCCAGTGTGAATGCGTTCGTGCTTCTGCAGATCACTAGATGTGGTAAAAGCTGATCCACACTGATCACATCTGTACGGTTTGACTCCAGTGTGAATACGCTGGTGTTGTTTCAGATGACCCAACTGGGTAAAAGCTGATCCACACTGGTCACATCTGTATGGTTTAACTCCAGTGTGAATACGCTGGTGTATCTTTAGATCACCTCGTTTGGTAAAAGCTGATCCACACTGATCACAGCTGTATGGTTTATCTCCAGTGTGAATACGTCGGTGTATCTTTAGATAACCTGATGTGGTAAAAGCTGATCCACACTGAACACATCTGTATGGTTTAACTCCAGTGTGAACGCGTTTGTGCTTCCTCAGATCACCTGATGAGGTAAAAGCTGATCCACACTGATCACATCTGTATGGTTTATCTCCAGTGTGAATACGTTGGTGTATCTTTAGATCACCTGATGTGGTAAAAGCTGATCCACACTGATGACATCTGTATGGTTTATCTCCAGTGTGAATACGTTGGTGTCGTTTTAGAGTACTCGACTGCGTAAAAGCTGATCCACACTGATCACAGCTGTATGGCTTTTCTCCAGTGTGAATACGTTGGTGTATCTTTAGGTAACTTGATGTGGTAAAAGCTGATACACAGTGATCACACCTGAATGGTTTATCTCCAGTGTGAATTCTCATATGTTCAATCAGACTTGATGAAGAGGCGAGGAGTTTTCCACATTGCTCACAGCGGTATGTCTTGGTTCTTCCTTTGTCTTGATGTTTCTGTAACAACAGAGAAGAAGACTTCATTGTGTTGGTTGAGCTGTTCAAAATTATTTCACTTTTAATCAAATTCTATCAGACATGGTTTTTAACTATGAGTAAAGAGCTTTTTTGTCTATGAGGAGTCATATGAACCATCTCCTGACAGCCAGGGCCCTTCAGATAACACGTCTCAGTTTGTCAGGTCAAAAGTGTGAACAGAGAAAGCTGCTGACTTAAAAACCCTCAGATCACATTCATGAACTGTTTATCAAAGCCACTACACACAATCTTTCATTAGTCAGAACTTGAAAATAAAGTCTTGTCTTCAGAGCATGACACTTCAGTTTGACTATCTGCTCAGATCAAAATGTGAGGTCACAACAGATATTACAATAACAGGAGTTCAGCTGATCCACAGTTTAACTGTCTGGAAATAGGAAGTAAACTATGATATAGATGCAAGGCAGTTGTCTGAATAGGTCAGCAGGTGGCGCCAATGTGCTGAATATGCTCTGGTTTTAGCTAAACTCTGTCTCTCACCAGACACTGTGAGGTTTGTTATTTTACTCCACACTGGTGGAATTTTATTGTGTTTGTTTATGGTTTGTAAGGTCAGCACCATAGATCACTCTCACTATACATACTATATATACATACTATACAAACCATACATACGACACTGTGCATTTTTGTCCTTTTTTTAAATCTGCCTCTGTCTCAAAATGGCCTCAAAGAGTGGAAAACCCAGGGAAAAATAAGACTTGGCTGGATTGACATTGGAAGCTATCTCCAGGCTACTAGCTCAGCACTGGGAGATGCTGCTCTCTGATTTTAAAAACTCTTTCAGTTCGCTGAAAACGAAGCTTGACCGAGTCTAACTTACTGTGGAGTACTACAACCAGCGTCTTGCATCTTTTCAGCTTGCTTCAAATGACCTAGGCCTAGGCCAGACTGTGAATGAGTTGGAAAATGTTTGCTCTTGTCTGTATATAATCAACATCAAGCTCACAGCTAAGGTCGCTGACCTGGAAGGAAGGAGAAGGCAGCAAAACCTGTGCAACCTGGGCTTGGCTGAATCCATAGATGGTGGACGTCCTTGGGATAGCAGAGTGCTCTGTTGTCCCAATGATATGGTCAGTGACATGCAGGACAGAATTCCTAAAATCCTGGCTGAATATCACATATGGGGACAAATGATGTCTCAAAGCAAGAGTCTGAGGTCCTGAAACGAGACTTTATAGGATTATTAAACACAGTGAGGTGTCTGAATGCAGCTGTGTTCATCAGTGGACCTGTTCCACCCATCAGAGGAGGCCAGGTAAACTTAAGCAGGCTGCTGGTCCTGAATACAGGTGCTGGTCAACGAATTAGAATAATTTGAAATAGTGCAATCATTAAATTCTTTGAATGCATTTTTTGTGCAGAAAGCAAATCAGGTGTTCACCGCACCTGTCCTACTCGTTAAAGTAATCGCACAACTCGTTACCTGTAAAAAATTTGCTCAGCTGAGCTTTCCAAAAGGCCCATTTAGGCCATTTTACTGTGACACTGTTGTTTTATTGAATTAGAATAATGGAGAAACCGTTTCATTGAATTAGAATAAATGCTCGAATTTTTGTTTTCTGTGAAGAGTGTTCACTGTGCAGTATAAAGTCAGGGTTGAGTAGAATTTCTAAGTTGTAAAATCAATCATGGGTAAGCAGCGCGACCTCTCAACCGGAATAGTGGCTCAAATTCGCCAACAAGGCTTGACCCAAACTAAAATTGCTGAGCAGCACGGCATCAGCCAGTGTTCCGTCTGCAAATCTCTCAAAAAAAACTGCAGCAAGCGCACCAACTGTTCCGGCGTCCGAAAAACTTCTGCTCGCGACAACAAGCAGCTGAGAAAGATCGCAGTCAGCAACCGGTTCAAGTCCACTTCCGAGCTCACCGACTTGTGGAACAAGCAGACCGGCGCTGACGTCTCCAGATCAACCACTTACCGTTGTCTGTGCGAACTCGGCTTCAAATCTCGCGTTCCAGCAGTAAAACCGATGCTGAACAAGAAACAAATGGAGAAACGGCTGAAGTGGGCCAAAGAACACGGCGAGTGGACTACTGTACTGAAGACTGGCAGAAAGTGGTCTTTAGTGATGAATCACGCTTCTGCATCTCCTTCGGTGACCAAGGTCCTCGTGTCTGGCGTCGTGGTGGCGAAACCTACAACCACGAGTGCGTGAAACGATCCGTCAAGTTTCCCCAGAGCGTTATGGTCTGGGGATGCATGTCCGCTCGGGGTGTAGGGAAACTCTGCTTACTCAAGAAGAATGTCAATGCTGCCGTATATCAAGATGTTCTGGAAACGTTCCTGATTCCGACTGTTGAGGAACAGTTCGTCGAAGAAGACTTCATATTTCAACAGGATCTTGCACCGGCTCATGCGGCAAAGTCGACCAAAGATTGGTTCACTAAAAAACAGCTTGAAGTTTTGGCATGGCCGGCCAACTCGCCTGACCTCAGTGTCATTGAAAACCTTTGGGCCATCGTCAAGTGGAAAATTCGCGACAGAAAGCCGACTACGCTGGACCAACTGAAGCAGAACATCGCCACTGCCTGGGAAGCTGTGAGTGCGGAAACTTGCGACAAGCTGGTCAAATCGATGCCGCGGAGACTTCAGGCAGTCATACAAGCCAAGGGGGCAGCCACAAAATACTGAGAAAGTGATGATTCTAATTATAATAAAAATTATTCTAATTCAATGAAACGGTTTCTCCATTATTCTAATTCAATAATACAACAGTGTCACAGTTAAATGGCCTAAATGGGCCTTTTGGAAAGCTCAGCTGAGCAAATTTTTTACAGGTAACGAGTTGTGCGATTACTTTAACGAGTAGGACAGGTGCGGTGAACACCTGATTTGCTTTCTGCACAAAAAATGCATTCAAAGAATTTAATGATTGCACTATTTCAAATTATTCTAATTCGTTGACCAGCACCTGTAAGTGGCTTTCATCTGCATGTGCTGATCACTTTTATTAACAATTTTAACACTTTTGGGAACGCAGGCATCTTTTTAAGACAGACGGATTTAACTTTAACAAGTCAGGGGCAAAACTGTTCACCTCCAACTTGTTTTATTGCCGACATCATTCATCTGTGCTTGGCACCAAGGCTGAGATTAACAAGGAGTTATCTCATAGAGGAGACCAAACAAAGCCCAGTGAAGACCTTGAAGAGGAACCACCAAGATCACCCTCCTCACCCTCCCTTTCTCCCTCCTCCCCTCACCTGGAATTTATGGAGCAGATGATGGAGCGGGTCAATGCTGGTCTCAGATCTACCCCCTGGCCAAATCCCTCTTTAACCCCTTGTGTATCCTCCACACAACCCCTACCAGAGAACCCCAAATCACGACCTCCTGCCTCACCCCCTCTACAGCAGCTGTAGTTATGGCATCTAGCTGTCAGTCCGGTGTGATTGGTGGAGGGTTCAGGCTGCAAGGACCACAGCAGTCAAGACTTTTCACAGAATAAGCCGGGACCCTCCTTATTAGAAGTTGCTAAAATTACTATTCTTTTAGATGACAGGAGGAGGAATGTAGCTCTGTCAAATCACAGAAAGTTGGACTCTATCTGTTTTAATAGATAACAGAAAAAGGCTGGTAAATATGCAGAGAAACAAGATTCACCCAACATATTCAAATCTTGTGTTCATTCCTCATCAGCCTGCTCAGAACAAGAACTGGACAGATAATGCTCCCAGCACACTGACATTAGTGTTACTAAATGTTAGATCTTTGGCAGGAAAAACATTTCTAATGAATGATTTTATTACAAAGCACAAACTTAATTTCTTGTTTTTAACAGAAACCAGGTTAGACAAAGAAAATGATTCAGTTGTTCTTATTAAAGCAACCCCTCCAAATTTCAAGTTTGTGAGTGAAGCTAGACGACATCAGAAAGGTGGAGGAATGGCTATTTAGTTTAATCACTCCTTCCAATGGAAACAGATGTCTTATAAAAACTTTGCATCATTTGAATATGTAGCTCTCCAGATAAATTGTCCTGGTTGTGTGCTGTTCATTAACATATATAGGCCACCTAAACACTCTAAAAGCTTTTTTGAAGACTTTTCGGAACTTCTGTCAATAATCTGGGTTGATTTTGATTGTGTAGCTGTTGTTGGATATTTCAACATTCATACTGATTATGCTGGCCTCCCTCTTCGTCAGGATGCAGTTTATCCAGCTAGTCCAAACAATCGATTATGCTCAGTAAAGAATCACAGACCGAACAGGTGGCGTTGTCTATGACTTTTAGTGAAGAACATGTCACGACTGTGAAACTGTAATACAAACATCCACAAAAGATATTTTAGAATACAGCAACACAAATGAGATCAGAGTAATAATAATAATAACTAAGGTAAGTACAGACAAAAGGTGCAGTACTCTCAGTGAATATAACAGTATGAATCACAACAGAATTTTAGCTTCACACAAACTAGCTAACAGCCTCACACAAGCTAGCTAACAGCCTAGAGATTCACTCGTCATATATGAATAAAACATCACAACATAACATGAAAGACACTCAGGATACACATTCAGCCTTCGTTAAACTTACAAAGCATAGAAAACTTCTGTGGCTTAGAAGTAACAAAATCCGCATACAGCACAGAACAATGAGGCTCGTCTGTCATGTCTGCCATGTGCTCAAGCAAAAGTGAAACTTAATTGACAACGTACATCTGCAATGACCCTAGGTGTCAATAGAGGGAGATACACACATAACAACTAAATATATTCAGAGTCCATAACACTGATAATGACTAGAGGTGTCCCGATCCGATATTCGGATCGAAACGGCCGCCGATATGAGCAAAAAATGCGGATCGGTATCGGATCGGCAAGCCCTAAAAATGCCGATCCAGACTCCCGATCCATTTTTTTTCTAAAGTCCGTTCTGGGTTTTCCAGTGCACCACGCAGCGCATTATTCTGATAACCCATTCCAGATTTTGCTCTGTGTTTCCCTAATATCCGGTCCGCATTTTCCAGCACACCTTCAGCACACGAGCATCTCCCTCCCAATCAGTGTTGCCAACTTAGTGACTTTGTCGCTATATCTAGCGACTTTCCAGACCCCCCTAGCGACTTAATCTGTAAAAAGCGACTAGCGACAAATCTAGCGACTTTTTCTGGTGATTTAGCGACTCACTGGCACTCAGTAGATAGATGATTGCATCATCAACATTGGGGTTGATGATGCAATCATCTATCTACTGCAGAGGGTCTACTCCTACCTGGACAGCCCCAACACCTCAGTCCGCATCACGTTCTTTGACTTCTCCAGTGCCTTTAACACCATCCAGCCCAGGCTGCTGAAGGCCAAACTGGAGAGTATGCGGGTGGATGCTCCCCTCATCAACTGGATCGATGACTATCTGACGGGCAGACCTCAGTTTGTGAGATTACAGAACTGTGTGTCTGGTCGTCTGATCAGTGACATCGGCGCCCCCCAGGGAACTGTGCTGTCGCCCTTCCTCTTCACCACATACACATCTGACTTTCAGTACCGCACTGAGTCGTGTCATCTGCAGAAATTCTCTGATGACACGGCCATTGTGGGGTGTGTGGGGGGAGGGAGGGAGGCTGAGTACAGGGACCTGATCAGCCACTTTGTGGATTGGTGTGGGGAGAACCACCTGCAGCTGAACGTGAGTAAGACGAGGGAGATGGTGGTGGACTTCAGGAGGAACAAGCCCCCACCTTCCCCTGTCAGCATCAGTGGGAGGGATGTTGAGCTAGTGGACACATACAAGTACCTTGTACTTGTATGTGTACTGTCAAACTGGACTGGTCTGCCAACACTGAGGTTGCCTACAAGAAGGTCCAGAGCCGACTCTACTTCCTGAGGAGGCTCAGGTCCTTCAATGTGTGCAACAAAATGCTGCAGATGTTTTATCGGTCTGTTGTGGCGAACGTCCTCTTCTTTGCTGTGGTGTCTTGGGGGGCAGGCATCAGGGCTAAGGACGCCAACAGACTGAATAAACTCATCAAGAAAGCTGAGTCTGCTGTTGGCTCTAAACTGGTCCCACTGGAGGAGGTGGTGAAAGAGAGGATGCTAGCAAAACTGCTGGCAATCCTTGACAACCTCTCTCATCCCCTCCACAAAATCCTGGACAAGTTGAAGAGCAGCTTCAGCGGCAGACTCCTTCAACCCCGCTGCTCAAAGGAACGACACAGGAGGTCGTTCCTTCCTAGTGCAATTAAAATCTATAACTCCTGGTTGTCAGGGAATAATCACTGCTGATTACTTCTGCCACTGCCTTCTGTTAATGCTGCATTATCACTTTATTACATTATTACAGTTTTATTATTACAGTTTTATTATTACTGGTTTTATTATTACTGGTTATTACATTATTACAGTTTTATTATTACAGTTTTATTATTACTGGTTTTATTATTACAGTTTTATTATTACTGGTTTTATTATTACTGGTTATTACATTATTACAGTTTTATTATTACAGTTTTATTATTACTGGTTATTACATTATTACAGTTTTATTATTACAGTTTTATTATTACAGTTTTATTATTACTGGTTTTGCACACTGTTTTTGTCTGTTTTGCACACTGTTTTTGTCTACTTACTTTTTATTTAGTGTCTTGTTTTGCGCACTGTTTTTAGTCTATTTATTGTTCTGTTTCTGCACACTGTTTTTAGTCTATTTATTGTTCTGTTTCTGCACACTGTTTTTTGTCTATTTATTGCCTATTTAATGTCTATTTAATGTCCTGTCTATTTATGTATATTTTTGTATCTGCTGCAACGAGCCAATTTCCCCTCGGGAATTATTAAAGTGTTTTCAATTCAATTCAATTCAATTCAAAACCGCTAGGTTTGAAGCCATCACTTGGCTGCTGTCTGCCTCGCGAGCTGCGCTTCTCTCTCTCTTTTCTCTCTCTCTGTCGGGCACAATGCGCAGCCACAAACACCCCGCCCTCCGCGCGAGACAACTCAAGCTCCTCTCCACCCCCCCCCCGTTTGGGACGTTTGGGAATCGTGACAAACTGCCACTGAACAGTGGTGGGTGTGTTTACATGGGAAGTTTAATTCCTCTTTAATTCAGAATTAAAGTTAAAGCCGAATAAAAGTTAAACACTTAATTCCATATGAAAATGTCAATTCCGAATTAACTTAATTCCAAAGTAAGTGGCTGGTTTATTCCCATTTTAATTCCGCATTAAGTAATTCCGCGGTCATGTATATAAAGAGAAATAAATAAATAAATAAATGTGGAAATATATAGAGAAATAAATAAATAAATAAATAAATATATGTGGAAATATAAAGAGAAATAAATATATAAATAAATATATGTGGAAATATAAAAGGAAATAAATAAATAAATGTGGAAATATAAAGGGAAATAAATAAATGTGGAAATATAAAGAGAAATAAATAAATGAAAAGGAAAATCATCTTTAATTTTCGTATTGCATTTGCTTTTCCTTTTTGGCACTCCTGTGACACAAGGATAAAGCAATGACAAAACGCTTGGTGGACTGAGCTGTCAATCAAATGGCTCTGGGCGGGGCTTCCTGTCCAGGATGGATAGTCGTTCCCTGATCACTGGATTTCTGCCTGGCGGTATGGGCGCTAACTCATATGTATGCTAGCGTCACCAGCGCTGATGAGGACGTGCAGACAACTCACGTAGTTTGACTGATAACGGTGGAAAAGTAAATATGGAAAACGTGGAGGAGTTAAGGAGAGGTGTTCAACAAGAAATGTTAAGAATTGCTCAGTGTGTGGATGAAAATGTTCAGCCGGACTACATTCTGAGGATGGTAGAAGATGTCAGCGAAAGTCTTGAGCAAATATCTGCACTGACCGATACAGACATTGATCCGGTTGTGTGGCACAATCTTGAAGAGGTAGGTACTTTATTCACAGCCTAAAATTCTACCATGTCATGTTATCAGTAAGCTTTTTGGATTTATACACAAGTCTGTAGAAGACGGTTGTCAAGTTCACATGCTGTATATGATGAATACATAACGTGTAATATATATTCATCATATACTAGCCACAGCTGAAACTTGTGCAGGTTATCATGGGTTGAGGAGTAACAAGCTACATGTAAAAGGATTATGTAATTATATTACAAAATCAGCTTAATTAGTTACAGTATGTACTCATGAGGAAAAAGTATGTATTAAAAATACAGTTCACTAATCAAAGTGAGATTACAAAAAGGTTATATCTGAGTATTTTCCCTTTTTTTTTAACACCATACCTCTACTTTTCCCATAACCCTCCACATCCCCTTCCACAGAGACAGATGTAATATACTTCTGCTCTGCTCTGTTCTTTCCACAGTTAGTTGAATCCGTTCTGACCAAGAAACCTGGTGGAGACCGCGTTGTCAAGGAATATAACCGAACAAAAGGCCTGACTGACTCCACAAGGCGACAGATGGTTAACATCCTCACTGCAGACATGGTTGAAACTCACAGGTAATGAATGTCTTTTTTCAAGCAACACATACATGTATGGAATGAATATCATGTGAACTTTGTGATTGTTGAAAGATGAATACCAGTATTGCCATTAGTGTTCATTTGTGAATGCTTAAATTTTGCCCAAATCCTCATTGCTACGGCACTTAAGTATTGTATTGTAGAGGACATTTAGATACAAGTGAAATTAAAAGGCCTATTTACTTTGCTCTTTTCAGGACATCACCCCCACCACATGTGAGAGAGAAGTATGCTCGAGGAATAGTTGCCATGTTCCCCTATCTGATGGACCCATATTCCAAAAATGGATATGTAAGCACAAACTTTTCAAGTACTTTTGTAACAAGGCAATCTTTAGGGTTTATTTGATCTGTCCACTGTATATGTATAATAAGATAGATATTTTTTGTAAAGACACATGTAATATTAATTCATCAAGTTCTGGTGTGTACAGAACAGACTGGGACCACCGCTACTTCAACACAGCACTCACTTTCTCTACCATAGCCTCAAATGGTCTGATGTGACCAGCTTGGTTTGCCCTTTTGTGATACACAGGGTTCGTACAGTCATGGAAAACCTTAAAGTCATGGAATTTTTTTAAAGTAATTTTCCAGGCCTGGAAAAGTTTTTAAATTAAGTAAAGTCAAAACATTTGGAAAAGTAATGGAATTTTTGTTGTTTGTAATGTAGTTAATCAGGCTATCTTACAGTACTCATGGGTGCAAGAGCTCTTCTCCAGAACCCCAAAAACTTCCTCTAGGACCCCTAAATCCTTCTCCAGGTCATGAAAATTATATTATGGGACCTTAAAGTCATGGAAAAGTTTGAAATTTTATCTGTGAAAATGTGTGGATACCACTTGTAGGGCCCTATGAAATCCGTTTTATTTTTTCTCAAATTCCGTTTTTATTTTTTTCATTTTCGGTGTTTTTCGGTTTTCAATTTTTGAGAATTCCGTTTTAAGCATTTTATGCAAATTTAACCCCAAGACAGTATATAAAATAATGAAATATAGACAATTTATGCTATTATAACTGTATATGATGTATATAAATGATTTTTTTGACAAAAAAAAAAATTCCAGAAAAAATAACTCAAATAGGTAAAATCAATTTAAAGTGCAAAAAAGAAATTTCAACAGCTGTAAACTAATCATTTTAGCTTGTTTAATTTATTCTGTTATCAGACACATAGTTTGTCATGACGTACCTGACATTTTTCAGGTACGTCATGACAAACTGTGTGTCTGGTAACAGAAAAAACTATATTTACTACAGCTGATGTAGATGCTATGAAATCCAAAGCACTGAACACTGGTTGTGTGTGTCAGTGTGTTTTTTATTTTTCCTTTAGGTGTTCCAGCTGTTACAGCCTCTTTGTGTTTAGATCAGTGAGTGATTCTCACCTTTTTATGTTTGTGCTTTTCACTCGTCCAGTGATCCTCACACATATATTTTCGTGTTCATTCAATCGTGTGCTGGCAAAACCTGCAGAACATTGAATCGCCAGACACATAATCTCGGATAAACTGCTCTGCCCTGTACCTGGGAGCTGAGGTGCAGAAAAGGGGGGGTAAAGGATACGGATTATAGGGGCCCATGATTGAGGGGGGCCCAGAGAGGCCCCTAATGATGATCAAAAATAGCATCAACAAATTTCGCCGCTGTGTTGGGGGGCCCGGTAAAGATTCTTTTCATGGGGCCCAAAATCCCTAGCGGCGCCCCTGCCTGGGAGTAAAGCGGTAGTTCCTTCGCTTCATCGCCGGTTTCTCAAATGGCCGCTTCGACATGTTTTTTTTTTTTAATTAATGAGGAAAGCGGGGGCAGGAGGGGGTGGAGAAGCACGCAGTGTCCCAGCTTTTTGTGACTCCTGTTGGAATATTTTCTTGAAAGAAAAGTTCCTTTTAGTCCGGGAGAAAAAAAAACAAACTTTTACGTAAATTGCCGTTTAGTTCTGTTATATTGCGCATTTAAAGTGAATTCCATTTTTAATCTCCGATTCCGTGATTCCGTCCGCGATTCCGTGATCAGGGATTCCACAGGGCCCTACACACAAGATGCAATAGTTTCTTTGCACACAGAACTCCGGTTGTTTTTTTTTTTTGTTTTTTTTGCAACAATGGAAAACAATTAAGCAGCAATCTCAACCACCAACAAACAAAGAACTCGCAATTAATTATTTAAACAACTGCAATACTTTGTCTGTTTATAATTTTGGTAACGTGAGTGATGTTATAATTTTTGAAGGAACATTTCTACGATGCTGAAAGTGGCAGTGGTTATTTGGCATGGAGACTCAAAACCATCCAGAGGAAGAGCGCTTCATCTACAAGCAGAGACCGATCAAGCCAACTGACTGATGGAGGGCCGACAGCTAGACGAGATTCTTCATGTAGCCTTAAGATAACCCTGAGCAAAGACCAATGCAGGGAGGCAGTTTCTTTGATGAAACATTGCTCCGATGATGCCACTATCAAGCAAAAGATGAAGATGACATTTGAATACAGACGCAACATGGTCCTCGACCCAGAGAAATCTTCTGATGTCTTGACTGAATTTCCTCGGTTCAAAGACATTAAAGGCCTGGTAATTGAGTTTTTATTGACAAATGTGGTGTTGAAAATATTATCCGTAAATCTTATTGTTTTAACATGCCTGGTCAGCTGCCAGATCCAGAAATTTACATGATTTTGCTAATCAGTGACACACGCACACATATACACACATGCAGTACTGATTAGAATGGTTTCTGAAAGACACCCTCTTGATATAACTGTTATTTATGTTTTTGTAGATAGAACAAGACTTCATCCTCCTTTTTGGAGAAGATGCAGCATCCAGGTTTCTGGAGAGGTTAGTCTAACTCCATAATAGTCCTCACAGTGTCAGTCAGCTTGTGGGTAGTTGAGCCGATCCTCTTACTTGCCCTTTTTTGTACTAATTCTTTGTCTCCCATCTACACTTATTCACTTGCTCCATATTATAGGATATAGAATATCATATGATGTAATTTCTCAACATGTCATTACCATGTTAACATGACAATATGGTTATGTGCACTACATCTGGTCACTTGATATTTGGGGTGAAGCACTTGAGGTTTGTAGGCTTTTTTATTCTGAAGTAGGTGTCTGGCAGCCCATAGTTAACTGATCATCCCATGACCTATTTTCTAGCTCCTCCTTTGGGTCAAAATTTCTGTTTTCATCACTTGTACAGTCACTAAATGTGCTGTGAATATTCGTGACCCCTAGCTGCTGTTGTGTGAATTTGTCCATGCAGGATTTCTAAATTATCAATTTTTTTAGGTGGCCTACTGCATTTAAACAAAAGATCATACAACAAAGCAAGGCTCTTCCTTCATCGAGTGAGCTTGAGGAGCTAATCCATGTAGCAGAAGCCACATCACATGAAGAGGAGATGGAGGACGACACCTTTGCCTCTGGTAGTTAGATTTATTTCCTGTATACCTGTATCCCGTGTCAATTAGTTGATTAATTGGTCTGTAGGATCTCTGTACACTCTGGCTTTAAAGATGAACTATGCCCAATTCATTGGGCTTTTAGCAGCAGCATTTTAAGTTAGTCATACACAGATAGATCTTAGTTCAGGTAGTTTTATTCAAATTTAAGATTTGGGCCATTATATAACATTTAGCTCTTTTGTGGGATGGGACAGTGATTTATCTTCCATCCTCCTCCTGCTTCACCTGATTCAGCCTTCAGCTCAAGGCCGCAAAAGACCCGGCAAGATGTCCGCAGCACAAGAAGAAAAGCATCTTGTTGTGTTCAAGAAGGTTTGTATTTTAGCCGAGTGAGAAAATGCCATAAACTGCTTTTGTTTTTGAGGCAAAAACAAAAGCAAACTGCTTTTGTTTTTGGGGTAGAAAAGCTATGTTTTTCCACACCTCTAATGTCTTACATACACTACTGGTCAAAAGTTTTAGAACACCCCTATTTTTTCCTGTTTTTATTTAAATTAAAGCGGGTCAAGTCCAGTGAATAACTTTAAATGGTACAAAGGTACCAGTTGGTAAACTCTGGTTTACTTTTTTGTTTTTTTGGTTTACTCTGGTAAACTGCCAGAGGTGGAAAAAGTTTAGATTGCCAAAACAAATTTCTGAGTTATAAAAAAGGGTCTTTTTCAGGGATCAAGCAGCAATGGATGTAAATTAAGTCTTGAAATTTGATGCAAACAATTCCCCACAGATGTCCCAACCTCTGTTGATTACTTACAAAGCTCTTAAGTAATCAACAGATTGCTGGATCCAGAGTTGGTGACTTGTACAGAGCGACTGACACCCTGGACCAAAAGGGCTACAACGGCATTTTACAGAGCCATCCAGTACCTTCTCTGGTCTACGCCTAGTCGCTTAGGGGTTCATCTTACAGCAAGATAATGATCCAAAACATACATCCATTCTGTCAGAATGACCTTAAAAGAAGAAGAAAACAAGACGGTCGGCTTCAAATGATGTAATGGCAGCCCTGTGTCCAGACCAGAACCCCATTGAGCTGGTTTGGGATGAACTGGAGAGAAAGATGAAAGCAAAACAACCTGCAAGTTCAACACATTTCTGGAAACTTCTGACAGTGTTGGGAAGACCTTCCCAACAATATTAGATTTCCATTGTAGAAAGAAAGCCACTAACACAAGTGTGTTTGTCTGTTATATCTGCAAAAAGTGGCGACTTTGATGACTCAAAGATTGTGGATATATATTTTTGTAAAAAGAGATTTCATGATATCTTTTTTCAAATATGTAATTGATTATTTGTTCTATACTTTAATTTCAGATTACATTGAGACATTAACCTGATAAACCCGACAAGGACGCCGGCGTCCTCATTGTGTAATAATTTTGTCTAAAAATGACTCATACAGAACGATCACTTCATCTGTCATAGCTGTGTTTGGTATCATTGAACTCTGCAGAGTCTCCTCCTTGCAAAGATAATACCATTTTTCTTCCATCTCTTATATATCTTGCACAAGAGGTGCCTAAGACATAAAAGCCGCAAGTCGTGAAAGTCAGCACTTACCGGTTTTCGTCGGTAAAAGTCCCAGAAAACGTGGAGGAGAAACGGTTTGAATCCGGGTCCCTGTTTGTTGACAGAGGCTAAGCTTGTCTATAAACAGAAAGATGCTCACTCGAGCGATTTTTGGTTGCTGAGAAATGCCCTGAACAAGCTTGGTTCTTCATGTACGGTTGAATTCTCGTGATCATTTATTGAGATTTAGTGTTCAATGTTATTACTTGTAACCAAAGCACTTTTTTGCAATTCAGTACCATATTAGAAGTGTAAAAACGTTTTGTTTGATTTCCGATCGTTGTTTTTCAAGCAGAGGAATCATCTTCCCGAAACGAAGATGGCTTCGTTCGAATTTCCAGTGACTCTCTTTGTAATGCATTTGATTGACAGCTACAAGGCGGACCTTAGATTTGTCATGTCTGCCTTTTAGAGCATAGATCAACCTTTCCAATGACGTATTGAATGTGTAATTTGACTTTATCTGAGCCGTTCTACGCCTGCGCGCAACGGTGCGCTCCTCCAGTTGTGCCTATGCGCATTTACGCAGAGCGCTCAGCGGTTGCAAGCAGCAAAATAACTCGCGTAAGATAAGATAACTTACTTCACGGTTTTAAATGGCTAAAAGTAAGTCAAAAACACGTTTTAGTGTCCAGGAGGCACTGGAGAAGATTTTTGAGGACTCTTCAGACAGTGATCAAGATTATGTCACGGATGAAGAGGAGCTTTTCATACAAGGCATTGATCCGGCTGTAAACAAGTAAGTTTTATCATGTTGTGTTTATTACTTGTTTGGTTTTTATAAATACGTGTACTTTTATACATCACATTTATATTGTATGTATCAGAATTTAGTACTTAGTACTTCTCAGTACAAAGTCCTAAGTAGTATTAGTTTCAGTAGTACTACAGAAACTAATACTAACACAATTTTTTTTATCATTACTGTATTTTTATTGTATCATTATTATCTTATGGTGTTTGTTTTTGAATAAGACCACTTTTTATTGGCTATAACAACTTTGTAACTGTAGACTATTTCTGACCTGCTTTGTTCTTCTCATTAGTGTTGAAGATGAATGTGATGAAGGTGATGAAGACTGGGAGCCTCCAGCTAAAATCCACCACAGCAAGCAAACGAAGTCATGGTATGTGTTTCAGCTGTTACTAATGTTTTGCATGATGTCACTGTACTATTACTGTTTATCTATAGTTTATGTCTGTCCCATGAAGAATATTGTTTCTCTACTGATAACTCATTCTAAACATTTTCTAACAGTCCAGAGGGAGAAGAGGAGCCAGGGCCATCATCGTCAGCACCTCCCCCACCACAGCCATCCAGGAGGAGGACGACATTTGCACGTCAATCAAGGAGACGTTCCAGAAGATCACCTGCACAGACCCCCACTACCAGGGACAGAGCTGAAGAGGAAGTGGGGGAGGGTGAAAAATGGCTTGACCAAAGCAATCAAGACACCCAACCACAACAACTTAACTTTCACCCATGCAAACCCAGAGGTCCAATTATTGGCACGGAAGCAGCTTGGACACCTTTTATGCTGTTCAAGCTGTTTTTCAGTTTTACAGTAATGCGGACTCTCATCACAAACACAAACAAAATGGCCGAGAAAATGAAAGCAGCAGGAAAGAAGTTTAGGTGGAAACCTGTCACCAGGGAGGAATTCTACACTTTTTTGGGAGTGATCATTTTCTGTGGATTAGTGAAGTGCCCAGCTAAAGACGATTATTGGAGGAAAAAAAACCCATATAATTTCCCCTTTCCAGCCTCAGTAATGAGTCGGAATCATTTCAATTCTATCTTCTGGTGTCTCCACCTCAGCGATCCTGACGAGGATGAGGAAAATGAGAAAAAAAAGGCACTCCACAACACGACCGACTGTTCAAGGTGAAGCCCCTCTATGATGACATCTTGTTAGCCTGCAAAGCTCTGTATCAACCTGACCAGCAGCTTTCTATAGATGAAAGAATGGTGGCCACGAAAGCAAGACTTGGGTTCAAGTAGGGATGTCCCGATCACGTTTTTTTGGTAGGGATGTCCCGATCCCGATCCCCTGATCGGATCAGCCTTCGATCTTAAAAATTTAAGGTGGATCGGATCGGCGATCAGCCTTATTATAACACGCCGATCTTTTTTTCATTATTGGGTCATTCCACCTCAAATCAGCAGATTAGAAAAAAAATTCCCGCTTGACCATCTTTGATTTGCTTGATATTTTTTTCTTATGAACTTTGAATATAATGTAGTAACTTTGTNGGTGGCGTTGTCTATGACTTTTAGTGAAGAACATGTCACGACTGTGAAACTGTAATACAAACATCCACAAAAGATATTTTAGAATACAGCAACACAAATGAGATCAGAGTAATAATAATAATAACTAAGGTAAGTACAGACAAAAGGTGCAGTACTCTCAGTGAATATAACAGTATGAATCACAACAGAATTTTAGCTTCACACAAACTAGCTAACAGCCTCACACAAGCTAGCTAACAGCCTAGAGATTCACTCGTCATATATGAATAAAACATCACAACATAACATGAAAGACACTCAGGATACACATTCAGCCTTCGTTAAACTTACAAAGCATAGAAAACTTCTGTGGCTTAGAAGTAACAAAATCCGCATACAGCACAGAACAATGAGGCTCGTCTGTCATGTCTGCCATGTGCTCAAGCAAAAGTGAAACTTAATTGACAACGTACATCTGCAATGACCCTAGGTGTCAATAGAGGGAGATACACACATAACAACTAAATATATTCAGAGTCCATAACACTGATAATGACTAGAGGTGTCCCGATCCGATATTCGGATCGAAACGGCCGCCGATATGAGCAAAAAATGCGGATCGGTATCGGATCGGCAAGCCCTAAAAATGCCGATCCAGACTCCCGATCCATTTTTTTTCTCTAAAGTCCGTTCTGGGTTTTCCAGTGCACCACGCAGCGCATTATTCTGATAACCCATTCCAGATTTTGCTCTGTGTTTCCCTAATATCCGGTCCGCATTTTCCAGCACACCTTCAGCACACGAGCATCTCCCTCCCAATCAGTGTTGCCAACTTAGTGACTTTGTCGCTATATCTAGCGACTTTCCAGACCCCCCTAGCGACTTAATCTGTAAAAAGCGACTAGCGACAAATCTAGCGACTTTTTCTGGTGATTTAGCGACTCACTGGCACTCAGTAGATAGATGATTGCATCATCAACATTGGGGTTGATGATGCAATCATCTATCTACTGCAGAGGGTCTACTCCTACCTGGACAGCCCCAACACCTCAGTCCGCATCACGTTCTTTGACTTCTCCAGTGCCTTTAACACCATCCAGCCCAGGCTGCTGAAGGCCAAACTGGAGAGTATGCGGGTGGATGCTCCCCTCATCAACTGGATCGATGACTATCTGACGGGCAGACCTCAGTTTGTGAGATTACAGAACTGTGTGTCTGGTCGTCTGATCAGTGACATCGGCGCCCCCCAGGGAACTGTGCTGTCGCCCTTCCTCTTCACCACATACACATCTGACTTTCAGTACCGCACTGAGTCGTGTCATCTGCAGAAATTCTCTGATGACACGGCCATTGTGGGGTGTGTGGGGGGAGGGAGGGAGGCTGAGTACAGGGACCTGATCAGCCACTTTGTGGATTGGTGTGGGGAGAACCACCTGCAGCTGAACGTGAGTAAGACGAGGGAGATGGTGGTGGACTTCAGGAGGAACAAGCCCCCACCTTCCCCTGTCAGCATCAGTGGGAGGGATGTTGAGCTAGTGGACACATACAAGTACCTTGTACTTGTATGTGTACTGTCAAACTGGACTGGTCTGCCAACACTGAGGTTGCCTACAAGAAGGTCCAGAGCCGACTCTACTTCCTGAGGAGGCTCAGGTCCTTCAATGTGTGCAACAAAATGCTGCAGATGTTTTATCGGTCTGTTGTTGGGCGAACGTCCTCTTCTTTGCTGTGGTGTCTTGGGGGGCAGGCATCAGGGCTAAGGACGCCAACAGACTGAATAAACTCATCAAGAAAGCTGAGTCTGCTGTTGGCTCTAAACTGGTCCCACTGGAGGAGGTGGTGAAAGAGAGGATGCTAGCAAAACTGCTGGCAATCCTTGACAACCTCTCTCATCCCCTCCACAAAATCCTGGACAAGTTGAAGAGCAGCTTCAGCGGCAGACTCCTTCAACCCCGCTGCTCAAAGGAACGACACAGGAGGTCGTTCCTTCCTAGTGCAATTAAAATCTATAACTCCTGGTTGTCAGGGAATAATCACTGCTGATTACTTCTGCCACTGCCTTCTGTTAATGCTGCATTATTACATTATTACAGTTTTATATTACAGTTTTATTATTACTGGTTTTATTATTACTGGTTATTACATTATTACAGTTTTATTATTACAGTTTTATTATTATGGTTTTATTATTACAGTTTTATTATTACTGGTTTTATTATTACTGGTTATTACATTATTACAGTTTATTATTACAGTTTTATTATTACTGGTTATTACATTATTACAGTTTTATTATTATTACAGTTTTATTATTACAGTTTTATTATTACTGGTTTTGCACACTGTTTTTGTCTGTTTTGCACACTGTTTTTGTCTACTTACTTTTTATTTAGTGTCTTGTTTTGCGCACTGTTTTTAGTCTATTTATTGTTCTGTTTCTGCACACTGTTTTTAGTCTATTTATTGTTCTGTTTCTGCACACTGTTTTTTGTCTATTTATTGCCTATTTAATGTCTATTTAATGTCCTGTCTATTTATGTATATTTTTGTATCTGCTGCAACGAGCCAATTTCCCCTCGGGAATTATTAAAGTGTTTTCAATTCAATTCAATTCAATTCAAAACCGCTAGGTTTGAAGCCATCACTTGGCTGCTGTCTGCCTCGCGAGCTGCGCTTCTCTCTCTCTTTTCTCTCTCTCTGTCGGGCACAATGCGCAGCCACAAACACCCCGCCCTCCGCGCGAGACAACTCAAGCTCCTCTCCACCCCCCCCCCCCCCCCCCCCGTTTGGGACGTTTGGGAATCGTGACAAACTGCCACTGAACAGTGGTGGGTGTGTTTACATGGGAAGTTTAATTCCTCTTTAATTCAGAATTAAAGTTAAAGCCGAATAAAAGTTAAACACTTAATTCCATATGAAAATGTCAATTCCGAATTAACTTAATTCCAAAGTAAGTGGCTGGTTTATTCCCATTTTAATTCCGCATTAAGTAATTCCGCGGTCATGTATATAAAGAGAAATAAATAAATAAATAAATGTGGAAATATAAAGAGAAATAAATAAATAAATAAATAAATATATGTGGAAATATAAAGAGAAATAAATATATAAATAAATATATGTGGAAATATAAAAGGAAATAAATAAATAAATGTGGAAATATAAAGGGAAATAAATAAATAAATGTGGAAATATAAAGAGAAATAAATAAATGAAAAGGAAAATCATCTTTAATTTTCGTATTGCATTTGCTTTTCCTTTTTGGCACTCCTGTGACACAAGGATAAAGCAATGACAAAACGCTTGGTGGACTGAGCTGTCAATCAAATGGCTCTGGGCGGGGCTTCCTGTCCAGGATGGATAGTCGTTCCCTGATCACTGGATTTCTGCCTGGCGGTATGGGCGCTAACTCATATGTATGCTAGCGTCACCAGCGCTGATGAGGACGTGCAGACAACTCACGTAGTTTGACTGATAACGGTGGAAAAGTAAATATGGAAAACGTGGAGGAGTTAAGGAGAGGTGTTCAACAAGAAATGTTAAGAATTGCTCAGTGTGTGGATGAAAATGTTCAGCCGGACTACATTCTGAGGATGGTAGAAGATGTCAGCGAAAGTCTTGAGCAAATATCTGCACTGACCGATACAGACATTGATCCGGTTGTGTGGCACAATCTTGAAGAGGTAGGTACTTTATTCACAGCCTAAAATTCTACCATGTCATGTTATCAGTAAGCTTTTTGGATTTATACACAAGTCTGTAGAAGACGGTTGTCAAGTTCACATGCTGTATATGATGAATACATAACGTGTAATATATATTCATCATATACTAGCCACAGCTGAAACTTGTGCAGGTTATCATGGGTTGAGGAGTAACAAGCTACATGTAAAAGGATTATGTAATTATATTACAAAATCAGCTTAATTAGTTACAGTATGTACTCATGAGGAAAAAGTATGTATTAAAAATACAGTTCACTAATCAAAGTGAGATTACAAAAAGGTTATATCTGAGTATTTTCCCTTTTTTTTTAACACCATACCTCTACTTTTCCCATAACCCTCCACATCCCCTTCCACAGAGACAGATGTAATATACTTCTGCTCTGCTCTGTTCTTTCCACAGTTAGTTGAATCCGTTCTGACCAAGAAACCTGGTGGAGACCGCGTTGTCAAGGAATATAACCGAACAAAAGGCCTGACTGACTCCACAAGGCGACAGATGGTTAACATCCTCACTGCAGACATGGTTGAAACTCACAGGTAATGAATGTCTTTTTTCAAGCAACACATACATGTATGGAATGAATATCATGTGAACTTTGTGATTGTTGAAAGATGAATACCAGTATTGCCATTAGTGTTCATTTGTGAATGCTTAAATTTTGCCCAAATCCTCATTGCTACGGCACTTAAGTATTGTATTGTAGAGGACATTTAGATACAAGTGAAATTAAAAGGCCTATTTACTTTGCTCTTTTCAGGACATCACCCCCACCACATGTGAGAGAGAAGTATGCTCGAGGAATAGTTGCCATGTTCCCCTATCTGATGGACCCATATTCCAAAAATGGATATGTAAGCACAAACTTTTCAAGTACTTTTGTAACAAGGCAATCTTTAGGGTTTATTTGATCTGTCCACTGTATATGTATAATAAGATAGATATTTTTTGTAAAGACACATGTAATATTAATTCATCAAGTTCTGGTGTGTACAGAACAGACTGGGACCACCGCTACTTCAACACAGCACTCACTTTCTCTACCATAGCCTCAAATGGTCTGATGTGACCAGCTTGGTTTGCCCTTTTGTGATACACAGGGTTCGTACAGTCATGGAAAACCTTAAAGTCATGGAATTTTTTTAAAGTAATTTTCCAGGCCTGGAAAAGTTTTTAAATTAAGTAAAGTCAAACATTTGGAAAAGTAATGGAATTTTGTTGTTTGTAATGTAGTTAATCAGGCTATCTTACAGTACTCATGGGTGCAAGAGCTCTTCTCCAGAACCCCAAAAACTTCCTCTAGGACCCCTAAATCCTTCTCCAGGTCATGAAAATTATATTATGGGACCTTAAAGTCATGGAAAAGTTTGAAATTTTATCTGTGAAAATGTGTGGATACCACTTGTAGGGCCCTATGAAATCCGTTTTATTTTTTCTCAAATTCCGTTTTTATTTTTTTCATTTTCGGTGTTTTTCGGTTTTCAATTTTTGAGAATTCCGTTTTAAGCATTTTATGCAAATTTAACCCCAAGACAGTATATAAAATAATGAAATATAGACAATTTATGCTATTATAACTGTATATGATGTATATAAATGATTTTTTTGACAAAGAAAAAAATTCCAGAAAAAATAACTCAAATAGGTAAAATCAATTTAAAGTGCAAAAAAGAAATTTCAACAGCTGTAAACTAATCATTTTAGCTTGTTTAATTTATTCTGTTATCAGACACATAGTTTGTCATGACGTACCTGACATTTTTCAGGTACGTCATGACAAACTGTGTGTCTGGTAACAGAAAAAACTATATTTACTACAGCTGATGTAGATGCTATGAAATCCAAAGCACTGAACACTGGTTGTGTGTGTCAGTGTGTTTTTTATTTTTCCTTTAGGTGTTCCAGCTGTTACAGCCTCTTTGTGTTTAGATCAGTGAGTGATTCTCACCTTTTTATGTTTGTGCTTTTTCACTCGTCCAGTGATCCTCACACATATATTTTCGTGTTCATTCAATCGTGTGCTGGCAAAACCTGCAGAACATTGAATCGCCAGACACATAATCTCGGATAAACTGCTCTGCCCTGTACCTGGGAGCTGAGGTGCAGAAAAGGGGGGGTAAAGGATACGGATTATAGGGGCCCATGATTGAGGGGGGCCCAGAGAGGCCCCTAATGATGATCAAAAATAGCATCAACAAATTTCGCCGCTGTGTTGGGGGGCCCGGTAAAGATTCTTTTCATGGGGCCCAAAATCCCTAGCGGCGCCCCTGCCTGGGAGTAAAGCGGTAGTTCCTTCGCTTCATCGCCGGTTTCTCAAATGGCCGCTTCGACATGTTTTTTTTTTTTAATTAATGAGGAAAGCGGGGGCAGGAGGGGGTGGAGAAGCACGCAGTGTCCCAGCTTTTTGTGACTCCTGTTGGAATATTTTCTTGAAAGAAAAGTTCCTTTTAGTCCGGGAGAAAAAAAACAAACTTTTACGTAAATTGCCGTTTAGTTCTGTTATATTGCGCATTTAAAGTGAATTCCATTTTTAATCTCCGATTCCGTGATTCCGTCCGCGATTCCGTGATCAGGGATTCCACAGGGCCCTACACACAAGATGCAATAGTTTCTTTGCACACAGAACTCCGGTTGTTTTTTTTTTTTGTTTTTTTTGCAACAATGGAAAACAATTAAGCAGCAATCTCAACCACCAACAAACAAAGAACTCGCAATTATTTAAACAACTGCAATACTTTGTCTGTTTATAATTTTGGTAACGTGAGTGATGTTATAATTTTTGAAGGAACATTTCTACGATGCTGAAAGTGGCAGTGGTTATTTGGCATGGAGACTCAAAACCATCCAGAGGAAGAGCGCTTCATCTACAAGCAGAGACCGATCAAGCCAACTGACTGATGGAGGGCCGACAGCTAGACGAGATTCTTCATGTAGCCTTAAGATAACCCTGAGCAAAGACCAATGCAGGGAGGCAGTTTCTTTGATGAAACATTGCTCCGATGATGCCACTATCAAGCAAAAGATGAAGATGACATTTGAATACAGACGCAACATGGTCCTCGACCCAGAGAAATCTTCTGATGTCTTGACTGAATTTCCTCGGTTCAAAGACATTAAAGGCCTGGTAATTGAGTTTTTATTGACAAATGTGGTGTTGAAAATATTATCCGTAAATCTTATTGTTTTAACATGCCTGGTCAGCTGCCAGATCCAGAAATTTACATGATTTTGCTAATCAGTGACACACGCACACATATACACACATGCAGTACTGATTAGAATGGTTTCTGAAAGACACCCTCTTGATATAACTGTTATTTATGTTTTGTAGATAGAACAAGACTTCATCCTCCTTTTTGGAGAAGATGCAGCATCCAGGTTTCTGGAGAGGTTAGTCTAACTCCATAATAGTCCTCACAGTGTCAGTCAGCTTGTGGGTAGTTGAGCCGATCCTCTTACTTGCCCTTTTTTGTACTAATTCTTTGTCTCCCATCTACACTTATTCACTTGCTCCATATTATAGGATATAGAATATCATATGATGTAATTTCTCAACATGTCATTACCATGTTAACATGACAATATGGTTATGTGCACTACATCTGGTCACTTGATATTTGGGGTGAAGCACTTGAGGTTTGTAGGCTTTTTTATTCTGAAGTAGGTGTCTGGCAGCCCATAGTTAACTGATCATCCCATGACCTATTTTCTAGCTCCTCCTTTGGGTCAAAATTTCTGTTTTCATCACTTGTACAGTCACTAAATGTGCTGTGAATATTCGTGACCCCTAGCTGCTGTTGTGTGAATTTGTCCATGCAGGATTTCTAAATTATCAATTTTTTTAGGTGGCCTACTGCATTTAAACAAAAGATCATACAACAAAGCAAGGCTCTTCCTTCATCGAGTGAGCTTGAGGAGCTAATCCATGTAGCAGAAGCCACATCACATGAAGAGGAGATGGAGGACGACACCTTTGCCTCTGGTAGTTAGATTTATTTCCTGTATACCTGTATCCCGTGTCAATTAGTTGATTAATTGGTCTGTAGGATCTCTGTACACTCTGGCTTTAAAGATGAACTATGCCCAATTCATTGGGCTTTTAGCAGCAGCATTTTAAGTTAGTCATACACAGATAGATCTTAGTTCAGGTAGTTTTATTCAAATTTAAGATTTGGGCCATTATATAACATTTAGCTCTTTTGTGGGATGGGACAGTGATTTATCTTCCATCCTCCTCCTGCTTCACCTGATTCAGCCTTCAGCTCAAGGCCGCAAAAGACCCGGCAAGATGTCCGCAGCACAAGAAGAAAAGCATCTTGTTGTGTTCAAGAAGGTTTGTATTTTAGCCGAGTGAGAAAATGCCATAAACTGCTTTTGTTTTTGAGGCAAAAACAAAAGCAAACTGCTTTTGTTTTTGGGGTAGAAAAGCTATGTTTTTCCACACCTCTAATGTCTTACATACACTACTGGTCAAAAGTTTTAGAACACCCCTATTTTTTCCTGTTTTTATTTAAATTAAAGCGGGTCAAGTCCAGTGAATAACTTTAAATGGTACAAAGGTACCAGTTGGTAAACTCTGGTTTACTTTTTTGTTTTTTTGGTTTACTCTGGTAAACTGCCAGAGGTGGAAAAAGTTTAGATTGCCAAAACAAATTTCTGAGTTATAAAAAAGGGTCTTTTTCAGGGATCAAGCAGCAATGGATGTAAATTAAGTCTTGAAATTTGATGCAAACAATTCCCACAGATGTCCCAACCTCTGTTGATTACTTACAAAGCTCTTAAGTAATCAACAGATTGCTGGATCCAGAGTTGGTGACTTGTACAGAGCGACTGACACCCTGGACCAAAAGGGCTACAACGGCATTTTACAGAGCCATCCAGTACCTTCTCTGGTCTACGCCTAGTCGCTTAGGGGTTCATCTTACAGCAAGATAATGATCCAAAACATACATCCATTCTGTCAGAATGACCTTAAAAGAAGAAAACAAGACGGTCGGCTTCAAATGATGTAATGGCAGCCCTGTGTCCAGACCAGAACCCCATTGAGCTGGTTTGGGATGAACTGGAGAGAAAGATGAAAGCAAAACAACCTGCAAGTTCAACACATTTCTGGAAACTTCTGACAGTGTTGGGAAGACCTTCCCAACAATATTAGATTTCCATTGTAGAAAGAAAGCCACTAACACAAGTGTGTTTGTCTGTTATATCTGCAAAAAGTGGCGACTTTGATGACTCAAAGATTGTGGATATATTTTTGTAAAAGAGATTTCATGATATCTTTTTTCAAATATGTAATTGATTATTTGTTCTATACTTTAATTTCAGATTACATTGAGACATTAACCTGATAAACCCGACAAGGACGCCGGCGTCCTCATTGTGTAATAATTTTGTCTAAAAATGACTCATACAGAACGATCACTTCATCTGTCATAGCTGTGTTTGGTATCATTGAACTCTGCAGAGTCTCCTCCTTGCAAAGATAATACCATTTTTCTTCCATCTCTTATATATCTTGCACAAGAGGTGCCTAAAGACATAAAAGCCGCAAGTCGTGAAAGTCAGCACTTACCGGTTTTCGTCGGTAAAAGTCCCAGAAAACGTGGAGAAACGGTTTGAATCCGGTCCCTGTTTGTTGACAGAGGCTAAGCTTGTCTATAAACAGAAAGATGCTCACTCGAGCGATTTTTGGTTGCTGAGAAATGCCCTGAACAAGCTTGGTTCTTCATGTACGGTTGAATTCTCGTGATCATTTATTGAGATTTAGTGTTCAATGTTATTACTTGTAACCAAAGCACTTTTTTGCAATTCAGTACCATATTAGAAGTGTAAAAACGTTTTGTTTGATTTCCGATCGTTGTTTTTCAAGCAGAGGAATCATCTTCCCGAAACGAAGATGGCTTCGTTCGAATTTCCAGTGACTCTCTTTGTAATGCATTTGATTGACAGCTACAAGGCGGACCTTAGATTTGTCATGTCTGCCTTTTAGAGCATAGATCAACCTTTCCAATGACGTATTGAATGTGTAATTTGACTTTATCTGAGCCGTTCTACGCCTGCGCGCAACGGTGCGCTCCTCCAGTTGTGCCTATGCGCATTTACGCAGAGCGCTCAGCGGTGCAAGCAGCAAAATAACTCGCGTAAGATAAGATAACTTACTTCACGGTTAAATGGCTAAAAGTAAGTCAAAAACACGTTTAAGTGTCCAGGAGGCACTGGAGAAGATTTTTGAGGACTCTTCAGACAGTGATCAAGATTATGTCACGGATGAAGAGGAGCTTTTCATACAAGGCATTGATCCGGCTGTAAACAAGTAAGTTTTATCATGTTGTGTTTATTACTTGTTTGGTTTTTATAAATACGTGTACTTTTATACATCACATTTATATTGTATGTATCAGAATTTAGTACTTAGTACTTCTCAGTACAAAGTCCTAAGTAGTATTAGTTTCAGTAGTACTACAGAAACTAATACTAACACAATTTTTTTTATCATTACTGTATTTTTATTGTATCATTATTATCTTATGGTGTTTGTTTTTGAATAAGACCACTTTTTATTGGCTATAACAACTTTGTAACTGTAGACTATTTCTGACCTGCTTTGTTCTTCTCATTAGTGTTGAAGATGAATGTGATGAAGGTGATGAAGACTGGGAGCCTCCAGCTAAAATCCACCACAGCAAGCAAACGAAGTCATGGTATGTGTTTCAGCTGTTACTAATGTTTTGCATGATGTCACTGTACTATTACTGTTATCTATAGTTTATTGTCTGTCCCATGAAGAATATTGTTTCTCTACTGATAACTCATTCTAAACATTTTCTAACAGTCCAGAGGGAGAAGAGGAGCCAGGGCCATCATCGTCAGCACCTCCCCCACCACAGCCATCCAGGAGGAGGACGACATTTGCACGTCAATCAAGGAGACGTTCCAGAAGATCACCTGCACAGACCCCCACTACCAGGGACAGAGCTGAAGAGGAAGTGGGGGAGGGTGAAAAATGGCTTGACCAAAGCAATCAAGACACCCAACCACAACAACTTAACTTTCACCCATGCAAACCCAGAGGTCCAATTATTGGCACGGAAGCAGCTTGGACACCTTTTATGCTGTTCAAGCTGTTTTTCAGTTTTACAGTAATGCGG
>JAGFBZ010000010.1:182734-220152 GCA_018398805.1 Hirundichthys speculiger
TAAAAATGATCAATTGTGTAGCAAAATTACCAGTACTGGTAGTGCTATGTGAATTGCCACAGCTGAGGTTTTAACATTTAATAAATGTGTAAATAGGACTTAGTAACAAAGTGCCTTGGCCTCGGCATGACATTATGCTATGTCATCAGAAAATTCAGTGAGCTTCAGTTGATCAATAACCATTGTAGACCAAGCTTTAAAATCGAATGCATGAATGTGAAATCTTTGAAGATGGCAGATGTGTGGAAAATATGATCCGATCTTGATGAGAAAATCAGAATAGAATTTATTACAGAGAAAAAAGACAGACTACAAATACTTGTGGCCAAGGAGAGCGACCAGCCACCACTCGCAGAGTGCTGGTGATGACTCTGCGATACAAAGATTAGGCTGATTTTTATACCAAGACAGCAAGGTTTACAGATTGCATACAGAGTGTAGACACAGCAGGTGGTGGTCGAGGCAGACAGTTGCATTAGCCATTGTCTGCAAACAGACTGATTGAGTTTAGGGATGTCATACGGGCATTTGTTTAGACAGACTGATTGAGTAGCAACTTTAAAAGTCCCTTGATCAAGGAGTATTTAATGATGCTAATGAATTTAGGAAGTCACAGCGACCCCTGCGTGTCTCCTAGATCAATGAGCCACAGCCGACCCCCGTGCCTTTTGTCAGACATTTGGTCTCGTGTGACACAGACAAATCACTTTTAAACATATGTTAGATGAAAATTACAAGATGAATAAAACCAAATAAAAATTTCACCCCAGCAGAGAACTGGATATTGTTACAATTGGGAAAAAAATTGTTCAGAACAGGATTGCAATAACTGGACTGCAAAGTCTGAAACGGTCATTATAAGTTTGGTTTATGCCAGCTTGATGTTCTTCCTTATTCATATAGTTAAGTGATGCAGGAGAGTAGTAGTGTACAATACCTCATATTATCATAATTATTTCTTACAGTTAAAGGAGTGATCATATACAGGATTTATCTGACTGACGAGAAATGCGCTTCACAGGTGTGGATTTGATGGACTCCATCAGAAGCAAACATCTGTCTGCATCACAAGAAAAAATGCCTAGTTTTTGACTTATGTATTAAAACCAAATCTTTTTTCTGCAATTCATTTGCAACCCTTAAAGTTGATTTGGAATGGTCTACAGCACTCCATGGAGACTTGCAGGTGAGCCTATGCTTGTACTTTTGTTACAAAAAGAAGTGCTGCCGAGACTTTTGAAGTGTCACTCTCGATTTATCAACCATCACTTTCTGCACTAAATGTTTTTCTTCACTGATCCTCATTCCATATCAAGATTCCATATCAAGATATTGCCATTTGTGAAATTAAAGTTCTCCACACAAAACAAGCATATTCTTGAAATTTCCGAAAAAACGGCAAAAATGTTCGATTTCAGATTTTTTTCTAGGTAACTTAGAGACTTAGTACCAACTTGAAACTTTGTATAAAACAGATATTGTCTTACCTTTCTGGTATTATATTTAGTCTTTGGTACATCTTGTCAATTTTGTTAATTGCATTGAATATCGACAATAAAATGCAAGTTCGTTTTTGCTGGGTATATGAAAACTAAAATACCAATTGTTTCTGCAAATTTTATGTATTTTTATTCTATAGGAGAAGGAGATTGTTCAACAAAAAAAGTAAGTCTCAGCTACTATACAAGGGGCCAAATGGGGACTTGAAATGTGAACCGCACAAAAGCGAAGTGAAATTTATTTGGATGTTTGAATTATTTTAAAAAAAACAGCAATGAATAGACACCTGAAACTGACCCCACACAGAGTGCACATACAGGACTAACAGCATAAAAAAAATCAGCTCTCTAGCTGTACGGTTTCAAAGATACAGCCCCTCAAAAATGGTAATATTTGGAATGTCACGAAAATGGCCATACGGCACTTTTTCAAAATTATAAATCCGAAGTTATTGCTAGTACCAGGCTAATATTGCACAAAGTTACTACATTATATTCAAAGTCATAAGAAAAAAATATCAAGCAAATCAGAGATGGTCATGCGGGAAGGCGTTGAATTGAGGTGGAATGACCCTATTTTTTTCTCAAAAAGTGATCCTGATTAACAAAAGTAAAGTAATCTATTACAAAACAAAAATATTTTTAAACTATATACATTAATAATTTGCACTGAAATGAGGTTTCCCATCAGCGCTGTCTTGTATCCACCTTAAAAGTTTTAAGACCGGCGGCGTCAGGATAAACTTTAGCAAAAATGTCAGCAGTGTGGCAGCGCTATAAAATTACAAAGACCGACGCTTCGACTGCGACTTGCAACGTGTGAAAGGCTGAGATATCATGAGGGGTAAGTAAGAAGAGAGTTTAAACACCCCAATTTATCGACACTTAAAAAAAGCATGCAGCACCGATCACCGCAGCCTTCTGTCAGGTGCCGTGGTGCCGTCGGCACCAGCTGCTGCAGCAAACGCTCTGTGAAACTTTTAAAAGAAAGAAACTCCCGAAAGACTCGGAGAAATACAGAAAAATCACCGAGCTAATTGCAGAATGTATTACTGAGGACGACCAGCACATTAAAGGCATTTAACCGGCTCATTAATTACCCCGAGCCTCGTTCCCGTCATTACATGAACGACAAAGGACACAAAGGTGCGCGAAATGTGCAGCGGGTCTTGAAAGAAGTTAGTTAATATTTTATGTTATTTTTATTCTGATGTGATTTCATTGATTGCAAAGACTTTGCTATGTTTTCATGCCTTAAACTGCTAGCCAAGTTCACCTGCTGCTATTAAATGGAAGTGCTATGTTCTTTAGTACTGAGACTGTGAACAGTCACTGTTCTGTAACTAAATGTGTTTTTATAAAATTCTCCCAAACAAAAAAGAAAGAAAGAAGAGTGTTTAAATAAGTTATTGTTATTTATGAGATGATAAAAGCTATTAATCTCAGCTGGATGCAGGCCTATTTATTAATGTACACAGGAAATAAAAATGCAGGAAATTAAACTTGTTTGCCCACTCAAAAAAGTGAAATCGGATCGGAAAAAATCGGAAATAGGCCGATAACAAAATTAAAAGATCGGAATTGGATCGGGACCCAAAAAACGTGATCGGGACATCCCTATTTTTTCACTACATCGCTGTAGTGAACAGCTTCATTATACACAAACAGCTTGCAGTTGGTCGTGGAGAGACCCCTGTAAAACAGAAGACCTTCAGGGAGCTCCTCATAAAGGAGCTAACAGCCAAACAACCATTCCCAACTCAGCAGCCAGCAGCAACAAAATGTGGACCTATTTTTCCATCTGAGGATTAGAGGTGAGTATTGGCAAGGACCTTGCAATACGATATGTATCGCGATACTTGGGTCACGATACGATATTATCACGATATCGCGATATCACAATATATTGCGATAGTCTGCCCAGTTAATATCAAAATTAAAAATAGAGATGAAAAATCAAGTTGCTGTATATGTTCATCAGATGATATTGATCATTCAGAGGACAAATTGAGTCAAAACTGTTTGCTTCAAAACAACCTATTTATTTATTGAAGTAACCATTGCAACACATAGAAAGCGTTGTAACCAATGTAACTGAGAACGCGAATAAAGTGCCTTGAGTTACTGACAATGTACAATAATAAGTAAAAATGTATTCTATTGTCAGTTTGAACACTGATCTTAACAGATCATATGAAAATAAAATGCCTGTGCATATATATTGCATATGTGCTCTGTCACTGAACACACTGACCTGAAAAGTATAAGGAAAATAAAGTGCACAGAGTATTCTTGTAAACAAAATAAATACAACTGAAATAATAAACTGTAAACATTCTGATACAGGGATGGGCCTAGTGCTTGTACTTCACTTCTGTTGTTTTTAGATTTTTGTGTAGAAAGAGAATCTGATCAACGTGCTCTGGGGTGATTGTGCTCCTCTGTGCAGTGATAATGTCCCCGCAGTAGAGAAAACTCTCTCAGAGGAGACACTTGTCCCAGGGATACACAAATACCTCTTAGCAAGGTTTGACAGGAGGGGATACTCGCACTCGTGCGCCTTCCACCAGTTCAGTGGATTGGCTCCTTTTGTAATTAGCATGGGAGCAGTCTCCTTGAATCTTCCCATCTCCTCGTGTGCCTGTTTGTCTGCAGTTTTCAACTTCTTTGCAGCCCCTGTAACACACAGTGTAACAATAATTAGCAAATTATTTAAGACCAACAAAAGTCTTCTTTCCCTACAGTTTAATGTTTCGGGTGTTCACAATGCAGAATAAAGTATGTGCAGAGTTTAGTACTGTAGGTTTTTTCAGAATTGTGTGCTGTGAGCTTTGTTCTGCTTGATTAATAATCCAGACTTCTCAAAACATGATTTGTGTAAGTGTAATTGATGTTGGACAAAATCAACTACACTAGTGTGATATTAAACTTTAAGCATCCAGTTGTGTACATTACACTTACACTCTGAGGAATTCAGATTTTTAAATGAGAAGAAATAAACTTTAGACTTTGAGAGGAAAATATGAAAAGTCTGTGAGGCATGAGGCTCAAAATTCAGCTACAGGGATAATAGGTAGAATACATTTTTAACTTTAGGGGGTCTTTTTAAATTTCCTACACTGACCTGAAGCATACGTTGACCAAGAAGTTCAGCCAAGCCACAGAACCTGGATCTTCTTGGACGTGGACTGTGCTGCAGAGCTCTCCTCCCCCCCAGGACTTGGCTGCAGCCTTTGTCCTCCTCATCTGGCACCTCTAGCCCCGCATCCTCCTCCTCCTCCTCTCCTCCATCAGCCCCAGTCTCTGACTCCAATTGTCTCAGCCTCCCAGCTCCTCTCTGCTGAAAAAAAAGCATTACATGAATTAAGTGAATTATATAAGCCCAGATACAACAAATGAAAATTGAATGCCAACTAATCTGTTGTCAGGAATATAAATGTTTACCGACATAACTAGTGTTTATTAATGCATTTTAAACTTTTAGTTTTATGCATTGAATGAATTCAGAGGCGTCTCTGTAGTTTAGCTTACCTGAAACGGCCTGGGTCCTTGCAGCCTCTGTGATGACTCTCATAGACGGCCTGTTTTCATCCTCAGACAAAAAAGGCAAAGGTCTTAAATCTGGGATCCAAAGCTGCACATACATGAAGAGTCTCCCTCTGCTCATCCAAGTACCTCTTCTTAAGATCCTGACATATGGCAGATTTGATCTCCTTGCATGTTAGAGTCACTGGGCTCTCCTGGAGTTTTTCAATCAGCTGGGCATGGATTGGTGCAACTGCTGACAATGTTGGAGTTTTTCTTTCTTCCATGATGACAGTGGCAGTCTTCATGGGCTTCATAACTCTGACTATTTCTTCTGCAGCTGCAATGTCGGCCTCAGTGAGAGTGCTGATGTCCTTTTCATTCCTCCTCACCTCATTTGAGAGCAGGGCGGCAGTAATGGCTGGCTGCTGCTCGAGGAAGCGCTGGAGCATGTCGTGTGCGCTATTCCATCTGGTTACCACGTCCGTCTTGAGTTGTGCGTTCCAGATTCAGCAGCTTTTGTTTTTCTTTCAGGACACGGCTAGCTGTGGTGCTGCGTCTGAAAAAGTTGGTAATTCGTCTCACTCTTCCCAGTAAGCGCTGGACGGCTGGCAACTTCAGTGCGCGCTGTGAAGCCAAATTTAGAGTGTGCGCAAAGCATTTGAAATGCAACATACCGGCCAGCTCTGCTGCAATGGACATGTTTGATGCGTTGTCTGTGACAATGGCTGGGTCTTGATCCTTTATGCCCCATTCCTCAATTGTCCTTTTCAGTACATCCGCGATGTTACTGCCGGTGTGGCTTCATGCATTGCCCTCGTCTGCAACACATGTGTAACCATTTCCCAGTCGTCAGAGATGTAGTGAGACGTTATGGTAACATACGACTCGGTGACTCTGGACGTCCATCCGTCACACGTCAGGGCAACTCTTTGTGCTGTGTTGAGAGATGTTTTAACAGCTGTCTTCACCTCTTCATACATCTTCGGCACAGCTGTTTCCGTAATGTAGACGCGTTGCGGTATCCTGTAACGAGGCTCCAACATATGTAGCATCCACCTGAAGCCAACGTTGTCAACTACACTATACGGGCGCAAATCTTTACAAATAAAATGACCATGGCCTCTGTGATACGCTGAGCACGAGGTGAGTTAGATGGAAGTAAGTTATCCAGCGTAGTTTGGTTTGGCTCAATACGCTCTGCGGCTGTTTCTCTGCTAATACCTCGGCATGATGTCTTGCAAGGTGAGCTCGTAAATTTGTCGTGTTCCCACTATATTTCACGGCAGCGAGGCAAAGCTTGCAGACGGCGTTGTCCTTATCAGTTCGTTTTTTACTCCTTTAAGTGGAAGCCAAAGTACTTCCAAACGTCGGCTTTGTACTGCGGAGGCGTTTTATTTTGTTTAGCCATGTTTGGATTGAATGTCCGCTTCAGCCACTGTGACTGCCTCTACTACAGAAATGGCGCTGCGCCGCACAGCAAAGTGGCTCTACGGCGCCATCTACCGGAGTGGAGGTGCGGAAGTGGTATAGTATCCACAATGCGTCTAATACATGAATTTAACTAAAAAATAAAAATCGATATTAGGAGCTGGAAAATCGATATTGTATCGGGCGGCCGAAAATCGTGATATATCGCCAAATCGATTTTTTTTCACACCCCTACTGAGGATGCGACAAAGGGTCGAAGACAGTGTGTTGTTTGCAAAAACAAGACCCCAATAATCTGCAGGAAGTGCGAAACACCCCTGTGCATTATTCCAAAGCCGAACTGTTACATTCAGTGGCATGATGCACAGAAATTAGGGGTGTCCCGATCCCGATCCCCTGATCGGATCGGCCTTCGATCTTAAAAATTTAAGGTGGATCGGATCGGCCGATCAACCTTATTATAACACGCCAATCTTTTTTCATTTTTTTTCCTCAAAAAAGTGACCCTGATTAACACAAATTAATAAAAAGTAATCATTACACAAACAAAAATATTTTTTAAACTATTATACATTTAATAATTTGTACTGAAATGAGGTTTCCAGCAGCGCTGTCTTGTATCCACCTTAAAAGTTTTAAGACCGGCGGCGTCAGGCTAAACTTTAGCAAAAAATGTCAGCAGTGTGGCAGCGCTTAAAAATTACAAAGACCGACGCTTCAACTGCGATTGCAAGTGTGGAAGGCTGATTATATCATGAGGGGTAAGTAAGAAGAGAGTTTACAACACCACCAATTTAATCAGACACTTAAAAAAGCACGCAGCACCGATCATGCAGCCTTCTGTCAGGTGCCTGCAGCTGACGGCCGGCCGGCGGCACCAGCTGCTGCAGCAAACGCTCTGTGAAACTTTTAAAAGAAAGAATCTCCCGAAAGACTCGGAGAAATACAGAAAAATCACCGAGCTAATCGCGGAATGTATTACTGAGGACACGGAGTTTGTGGAATACAAGGCATTTAACCGGCTCATTAATTACCTCGAGCCTCGTTCCCGTCATTACATGAACGACAAAGGACACAAAGGTGCGCGAACATGTGCAGCGGGGTCTTGAATGAAGTTAAGTTAATATTTATGTTACTGTTATTCTGATGTGATTTCATTGATTGCAAAGACTTCTGCTAGTGCTGTCATTGCCTTAAACTGCTAGCCAAGTTTACCTGCTGCTATTTAAATGAAGTGCTTTGTTGTTTAGTACTGAGACTGTTGAACAGTCACTGTTCTGTAACTAAATGTGTTTTATAATAATTCTCCCAAACAAAAAAGAAAGAAAGAAGGAGTGTTTAATAAGTTATTGTTTATTTTATGAGATGATAAAAGCTATTAATCTCAGCTTGGATGCAGGCCTATTTATTAATGTACACAGGAAATAAAATGCATAGGAAATTAAACTCTGTTTGCCCACTCAAAAGAAGTGAAATCGGATCGGAAAAAATCGGAAATCAGCCGATCATCAAAATTAAAAGATCGGAATCGGATCGGGACCCAAAAAACGTGATCGGGACATCCCTAACAGAAATAATAAAAAACAAACAAACAAAAGAACACTGATTTATTTTCTACATTGTCTTATTTTTTTTTGTATAGTGATTTTTCTGGTGTGATATTGGTTTTCTTGATAAATACTTATTTTAGTTTTGTTCATTTATACTCTGCCATAGTGGATCTTTTTTTCTCTTGGATTTTTGATAACATTGCACAATAAAAGAATTGGTTTTTGGATTATTCCTGCCTCCTCCCTGCTTGACCTTCATGCAATTGAATGAATGAATTAATGCTTTATTTCGGTTTAAAACAAAAATAAAATCATGTTTTACAAAAAGAAAATTTCAGATAACAACCGAAAAAGAAATAGGCTGAAGCCCCAAGGCTTATTTTTTTGCCTATCCTATACCATCAGAGGAACAATTGCGCCCTCATAACCTCAAAACCTTAACTGTAACATATATTTAAAAAAGTATATATGCTCCACATGTAGTCAGAAATATATTATGAATTGGTGGTTATTACACAGTTATGTATGTTAGTATGTGGTTTATAGTAATACCAAAAAATAGTTGAAAATTTAAAAATGGCAAATTTGTGACTATTTTAACTCAAACTGATGGAAAAATACCAAAATGTAAAGGAAAAAGTACCTATTGTCTCAGAATATCATTTTGGTTACCATGTGTTCATTTGGAGTCTCCAAAGTAGTGATCGACCGATTATTGGTCGGGCCGATTATTAGGGCCGATATTTGGAAATTTGACTTATATCGGCATCGGCCTTTTTTTAATCCGACCGGCCGATATGAAGAAATCAATTTAAAACTGGGTTATTCTGGCTCAGATGCAGCCGGGCCTCTCTCCCCTGCCTGCTGTCTCCTGCATTATTCACCCCGTCCTCTGATTGGTTGAGCGGCAGAGGCGGAGCCTCCGAACAAGAAGGTGTCATCACAGACACGGGAGAGTGAGAGGAAAAGTTTTCTTGTGTGAGAAGCTCCCGACAGAAAACACATGTCAAAGGTAAATGCAGAAAGCTCTTCCGAAATTGTAATAAACATCCCAGAACTCTGCATCTCACAACTACTACTAACGTTACAGTGAGCAGCAGAATAACGTAAGAACAGAGTAAACCTTAGCGGCAGCTCTGCTAACTCGTATTACGTCCCAACATGTCTGTGAATTATTTAAAAGAAGACTGCTGGTAATATCGACATGGAAACATCCATGATAGAAAAGCATGTGTGTTGTGATTAAGAGAGCGCATAAAAAAACTCAGTTCACTGTTTTTAGGAGCGCTAAGGTGGAGGCTGCTTAGCTTTTACCATAAAATTAGTCCGTCGATCTGGCTCTAAACGCTCTGCAGACTATGTATTAGCAACGGGGAAAATACACCGTACTTTCCGGACAGTAAGCCGTTACTTTTTCTCACGATTCGAACCCTACAGCTTATACAACGATGTGGCTAATGTATAGATTTCTACGGGCAGCTTCATGCAGTCAATACGTTTATCCCAGTTAGAATGAAATTACCGAACCGGTCACAGTGGACCAATGAAACTGTTCAATTAAATCAAACGCACTCACACTAAATTCTTCAGATCAGTCATTTTGTGCTTCATGCACACACCCTCATCATGGAAAACACACGAAGGAGTGCATATGATTTAGCTTTTAAGTTAAAGACAATCGATTTGTCGGTCAGAGAAGTAACCAGAGCTACTGCACGTATTTATTTTGAGATCCGAATATTCAGGTGCGCTCAGAAGGAAATCACGGTATGTAACGTGGAGAATAGTATGTAGTTAAAGACAAAGAAAAACTCTACAACTCACGACTACTAACGTGTCTATGAGCTTTCTGGTCCGATGATCTGAAAATGAACGGGAAGATGAGAGAGTAAAATTCAGAAATGATTCATCTGAACAAAGTGGTGGAACATTTTAAATACTGTGTGAGCTCATTAAAACCGAAAGGCTGTTTGTGTCCTGTCAGGAGTTTAACTGCACTCATAACAACTATTATACTTTTTTATGTTAGCCTTTGTCATATTAATCATTAATAATGTAGCAACACGTTTTGAATGACAGGGGTCCTTGCTATCGCATGGTAAAATATAACATTTGATAATGAAATCAACTTAAGGGATCCTAAATGCTGCTGTTTTATATACAACTACTTTATAAAATCTCTGGAAACAAGTTTTTATTTGCATTTACTAGAGATAATGCTGAACCTGAGAACTCCTGCACTTTTTGTTTTTGTTTCAAGTTAAAACAAAGTTAAAATTATTTCAGTTATACTGAAATTTTATTAAATTTATTGTGAAAAAATTTAGGGAGCTATTATCTAAGTTTTTATTTAATGTTACAAGAGGTGCTGCTGAGCCTGAGAACTCCCTGTATTTTTGTTGTGTTTGAACTTAAAAGTCATTGTAGTTATATTTAAAATTTTACTGTATTTCTGTAATTTCAGAGAGCTATTTATTTAACCTTTTATTCAACTTTATGAGAGATGTTTCTGAGTGTAGGAAATTCAGGCACTTCTGGAGCTATTATTTTCTATTTGTGTGATTCAATGAACATGCTTTAGGCATTTCAGTGAAGTTTAGTGTTTGCATTATTCAATTTTTTTAGGCCAATTTTTACACTTTTACTCCAAATGAATATCGGCTCCAAATATCGGTTATCGGCCTCCTCTAACTACTAATAATCGGTATCGGTATCGGTCCTGAAAAACCCATATCGGTCTATCACTACTCCAAAGGCCTTTTTGGAGCTGCGCCTAGAATTTTTAATGAAAAGACCACTGTAAAATGGTCATATGTTGTGCTATCTTCTTCAAATTTGAAACACAGTTCAGTTATAGTGTGCCTACAGCCTCATACTGTCATTTACTATTTCAGATGAATATTCAGACTATTATTCATCATGAAAGTCATTTTTATTTCAGGCGGAAAAAATTTTAAATTTTTTACTGACTTCAGAGTTCCATTACTCTGTCTCTGTATCACCTAGAGTGTTCCTGACAGTTTTATAAGAAACTACAGAGTGTCTTCTTTATGGAACACTTTAATGCATCCATGTGGACAGAACAGTTTAGAAGTTACAATCATTTTAATTTGGGTATGTCATTTTAGGCATTTTGCTAAAAAAGGGGGTCAGGGTTTATCAGATTAAGCTATGTACTGTAAATTACTATAGAAACTGGAAAACTTGAGGTGTTCTAAAACTTTTGACCGGTAGTGTACATAAAATGGATTCTTGGGTATTTTTCTCCAAAAGAGGTTTAACAGACATTGTCACATAGAATAAAGGCAGGCCCTATACTGCAGGGGTTGAGACATTCTATTTCATATATGGGAGACCTTAAGATGTGCAAAAAAACATTGTTTTGTTCTACGACAGTAACACTAGCAGTAAACCTATTGGATCTGATAATATTTTCCCCATTTTAATCTTTTTTTTTTTTTTTATTTATAACATTCCTTTGTACTCAGAGTGGAACAAGCATCCAACAATATCTTGACGCCATCATCAGCATCACTCAGCCATATCTACTTGCCGTTGGGACGAAGAAGAGCACCATCCATGACTACTTCATCATTCTGGACAAGCAGGCCATGCCATGCAGGTGAACCAGTTCTCCAGGCGCTTTCGATGAACTCTTCAAGGCACACTTTGTGTTTGGAACCTCGTACAATCAGGTGCTCCACAACATGTACACCTTCATACAAACAACTGTGTACAACATAGACATTGGAAAAGTAAAGGAGAGCCCACGAGTTGCAGAGGTTAGAGCTCGAGTATTATGCTAGTGGGGATGATTTGTTTTGTTTGCCAGGGCCATTTTGCAATTACCAACTTGCTTGTGAACTTAATTTTTGAAGACATGTCAAGATTATCCTCAAGTGTTAAAACAGACTAAAGATTTCACTTTATTTTAAGAGTATATCTTAAATTTTGTATTAAGTCTGTCAATGTCTCTGACTAAGAGAAAAGTATTTTTTGTTTATTTATTTTCCACACCTAAATATAGGTTTGTATGGAGCCCCTAAAGTCCCGAAAGGTGCTTTTTTTTTTATCTCATGCGCACAATAGTTGAAACGTGCGCAAGTCTCAAAATGTACTACTGCTTTTGTGCTGTCAGTTATTGTTAAATAAATGAAACATGCACATAATTACAGTGTTTATTGTTCTTTTTCATTAAATGCAAGCATTTTATAGTATAGGAGTATATTTGGATATACACTGAACAGGAGTTATTTAAAAATCAACACTTAGTGTAAAGTGGGAATAACACCTGCAAGGAGTAAAGATTTAGAGTTTATTTTGATCAACACTGGTGGGAGGAAGCTTTAAATTAACACTCAGTGTTAACTAGTTCTAACAATGAAGAAGAGTCAAATTAGGATTAACTCTGAAGAGTCACATAGAATTAACACTATTAGTGTTATTTGCCTCATAGTGTAACATTTTATTAACACTATTCAGTGTTGAGCAGGGTGATGCAGTGTTAAAGTTTGACTCTTTCTAGAGTTGAATTTACTCTGAAATTTCAACACTGTGTGAAGAGTAACTTTAACTCCCTGTGGAGTGGGACCATATGTTATCTGAGCCAGTGTTAAAATTAACTCTTTAAGTGTTGATTTAACACTGCAGATTTTGCAGTGTAGAGATGATAGAAGCAATACAGTTTTTCGACTGAACTGTAGAGAGCCTTTTCATTTTTCCTGTATATTCAATTTTTGAGTTCTTTAAGTAAACACCATAAAAGAAGACTTGGTTTCAGTTGAGTGATTCAAATACTGGTTGTTAGACAAGCTGCAAAGGTGGCACAACGAACTTTGAAGACCCAGAGTGCCACTACAATCACTGTTCATTGGATCAGCCTTCTTTACCCATCACCACTTGCAACAGTCACCATAAATGGATCAACATCACAGCGCTTCAATCTACACAGGGACACAAGGATGCCCACTTTTCCCATCTTTAGTTGGTATTTTTATAGAGCCTCTTGCAGCAGCCAGACATGGAAATCATCAAATCTGAGGAATTCAGATTTGTATTGAATCAGTATTGAATTTCCCTTTATGGGATAAATAAAGTATTTTTCATTTCATTTCACCAAATCCAACAAACAAGACCAGCTTCTGGGCAAATGACATCCTCCTCTACCTACAGAGTCCATCAATATTACTTTACCACACCATCAACTTTAGAAATTCCTTCTCCCATATCTCAGATTCTACTATTAACTGGTCCAAGTCCACCATCCTCCCACTAAACCCCACTGGTTGACTGGTTCGACTGGTTTCCTTCCTTCACTTGAAGCATTTATCACAAATAACAAGCGAACTACAGTCATGGAAAAAATGATTAGATCACCCTTGTTTTCTTCAGTTTCTTGTTCATTTTAATGCCTGGTACAACTAAAGGTACATTTGTTTGGACAAACATAACGATAACCACAAAGATTGCTCATAAGAGTTTTATTTAAGAGCTGATATCTTATATATTCCATGGTTTTCTTGATTATAACCTAAATCACTTAAGTTTTTACATCAATAGCTATGGCGTTGTACTGCCAAAAACACTGCTTTTATGCATTCAGTGTTTTCTTTTCTGTCTGTTTTAGTCACATGATGACGTTTAGTGGTAGCAGGTATTAAAATAAACAAGAAAGTGAAGAAAAAATGGTGGTCTAATAATTTTTTCCATGACTGTATCTTCTTCTGAACGAAGTTCCATACAATCGCCGCCATGTTTTTTTTTTTGTTTTTTTTCCTATCAGCGCACTGTTCCGCAATTCTGCATTCAAGGTGTAACGTAAATTTCTCCGTTCCCTCGTTTGCAAGTCATTCTTTCGGCCTTTTCTATTTTTCTTTTTTTACATGTAACATGTGGGAAAATACTGCGAATATCAATTAAAATCAGCAACTACCAAAATTATGACCGAGTTAACGAGTTATCTGGCATGAGGGGGTATTCTTGATTTTCCTTATTGATAAATTGTTTTTCTGATTATGCCGACATCACTTAAACATAACATTCACTGCCGGTCATTCAAGGCTCAGAGGGAGCGAGGCACTGCTGTGTTGACAAAAATATATGTTATCAGGGCTATTCGTCGTGATATCGGACCTATCGGGATGACGTCATAATTTCCTGTTATCGGCCCGATAGTTATCGTGTACCCCTAATTAAACCTAAAAGACACATTACAGTCAGGAAATGTTCACAGGGACAAAGAGCTTCATTTCTGGACACATGTCCTGGTCTGATGACACTAAAACTGAACTGTTTGGACATAATGACCATCGTTACATCTGGAGGAAAAAGACCTGAGAACACCATCCAACTGTGAAGCACGGGGGTGGCAGCATCATGATGTGGGGGCGTTTGACCACTTCACTAAATAGATGACATCATGAGGAAGAACATTCTGGAGAAATATTGAAGCAACATCTCAGACATCAGCCAGGAAGTTAAAGCTTGGACACTAATGGGTCTCCAGAGGGCTGTACTACGAAGCAAGTTCGACACAGCCAGGCTTTCTTTGGGTGAGCTGGCTTAACAAACCTGAAACTCGCCATCAGAGATAACCGGTACCACGACGGTGGTTATCAACTATCTTTGTTAACTGCGGCTTTCTGCTTTCTGCTCTGTGCGCGTTCACATAAAAGGGGGCGTTTGACGCGTCATTTGACGCCTATTCCGGATAAAATGGATAGATGGCGGTCCGTATATTTCAGTCAGGAGGAGCAGGTTTTAATAATGCAGGGCTATGAGGATTTCAAAGAAATCTTTACGGCCAAAAGCAACACTGTAGGTGCGAATAAAGCCAGAGAGGAGTGCTGGCAAAAAATTGCAGATCGTGTAAATTCGTAATGTGACAGTGTGAGGTCCTGTCACTGACCTCCGATTGATGACGTGTCCTGGCTACATGGCTAAGGGTATCTGCCTTTGGCTGACTGGCAATTATGCGTGACTTTCATCCAGGAGTCTGGGGATCAAACCCCGCCCGGGCCCTCTGTAGTGTCCCTTGGCATAGTAAATTATATTTATTTCACCACTTAATGCACCTTAATTAATCTCCCTCCCTCTTTTAGAGCGCTTAATCTTTAAACTTAATGCAGCAGATTTAAACATTATGTAGGTCTGACTGTCCCATTATGAATGATAAATGAAAATCACTTGAGTTTTTTGCTAAATCTATGTGAAATTAATTTAAGATTTAATATTATCTGTGATACCAATATACGTTCACCGGCCACTTTAATAGGTACCCTATCACCCTGGGGAATCTATGAATGAATTATATTAAAACATTTCACATGAAATTCCACGTCACACTGATTATCAATATAATGGACTATTAATTTATGTTACCTGCTTTAGTAAAACGCTTCTTTTATTTGAAGCGTGGGCAGATGGCCAGGGAATACTACAAACATATTCAGCAGTTCAGTAAGAGCAAGTACAACCTTTATTCCAGTATTCTGGCTCAGATTTTCTGCATCACCAACTGAATGCATGTAGGTTCCCGCGGCAAAGAAACACACACCGTTACTGTGAGCGCACGGCTGCGTTTGGTGGCGCTGCCAATATCTGGCTCTAGCAGATTACAAATGTAACGTATTCCCTCAGAAATCTCTAGCGTTCATAGAGAATATGGTCATGGGAAGCCAGCGGATCAGTCCGGTCTCTGAATACTCTCCCTCCATTGCACAATCCTGGCGCTAAAGTCAACAGGATTGGGTGAAAGTGAAAGGGCGGCGCTTGTTTATAGGCGATTTGAGCCTAAACTCTGCACATAACCTGCTCCGGACCAGGTTAAGATTGCAGAGTAAGTTACCATGGTGATCTAGCCAGGTTGAAAGAGAGCCACCTTCGTGGTACCGGAAATCCTGGCTTTAGACTCAACATACCTCGCTAACCCTCTAATCTCGCTTCGTAGTACACCCCTCAGATGGACAATGACCCTAAACACAGGGTCAACTAATCTTTGGAACCAGATTAGTTCCAAAGAGGCTTCAGGACAACAAAGTCCATGTTCTGGAGTGGACATCACAAAGACCTGATCTCAGTCCTGCAGAACATCTGTGGTCAGAGCTGGAAAGGAGACCTACAAACCTGACTCAGTTCCTCCAGTTCTGTCAGGAGGAACGGACCAAAATTCACAAAACTACTGAGAGAAGCTTCTGGAAGGAAACATGAAACATTTGACCCAAGACAGACAGTTTAGAGACAACGATACCAGATACTGAGGAGATGGATGGAGACTGGTGACTGAAGAGACAAATAAACTATTCTGTCTGCCATTATTCTGGCTTTTAATAAATATCAATCATTTAGGTCATCGTAACTGACCTAAAAGAGAAAAAAAGATGAATGTGATTTAATATCAGAGAGAAAAAAGCCTCTGTGTCTTTAAATACAGTGGATGGAAACTTCTGGCTTCAACTGGATTCTATTATTAAGTCAGTTTGTTCAAAGATTGACTTTTGAATCCGTTTAGAAACGTCCTATTTTCTCCTCCATGACCCATATATATTGATCAGTAATGAAAGAATGAGTTCAGGAGAACAGCCTCTAACGGTTTCTTCCAGACTTTAGCCGAGCCAGTGGGCCGGCCCGCTTCACTGCTGCTGCGCCGCCGCCGGCGTCTCCCTCCGGGGATAGTAGCCCAAGCAAAGCCCGCTGCTCTGGAGGCCTGGGCTGGAGGTCAACAACTAGCGATTCTTACAAGTTTGTGGAGGCTTTAGACAAGGAGTGTCTCAACATCACAGTCCAACACGCGATAAAAGCAGAAAAGTCTCCCCCAAAGCTTCATGAAGCCATATTTCCACTTTCAGACCTACAAGCTCTTAATACTACACTAGAACCCGAGCGGGTTCTGGACCTGAACACGGACCTTCAGACCAGCAGAGGAACAGCTCGCTTTGGTCCTGCTGGAGGACTGTGAAGAACTCCGCTCCGGGTCCTGGTTCTGCTCTGAGCTCTGGTTCTGCTCCATGTCCTGGTCTTTGTCCAGATGTTTGCTGCTGTGTTCGCGCTTCAAAGCGTCTGTCCAGGAATCCAGGAAGTGTTTTCAATGCGCGCGAGGACGCTTGGATTGTTTTCTATGTGACGTCATTGATGACGTCCGAAGACCGTTGCAAGGTGGGAAGTGTAGGATTATCGTACCAGAGACTCAAAATTATCGTATTTTAACACTCTCGTGTTAAATAGCGTCCCACAGACACTCACAGCTTCAGTACTGAATGGGTTAACGGCACCACATCAGCACAGACTCACAGTTGCGTTAGACTAATGTGTCCCCCAAAAACAAATAGGAGGTGGGAACTAATCAGCTAAACTATGAGGCCTAGAGGCCACCTGCTGTTAGGGAATAGGCATAGCAGGTTTATATTTTTGTCATAGATAAACAATATTCATAATAACTGATAAGAAAAAGAGCAATCTGTCTTTATTTATTGCAATTTGTTTTGCAGAACATAATTGTCTGAAAGAAGTTAACTTAAAATTATGTGCATGTAGCACACATATTCAAACTTAAAAAGGTTCTAACTTGCCTTTGTGCAGCCAAGAGGCATGTTCTGTGCCGTTTTTAATCCTAAAATATGTTCTTAATACCATCCACCATCTGGTCTCCCACCGGGCACCGTGGGATCAATTTGATGTTGAAGACTGGTCAAGATTTTGACCACAATGATAAATAGTCTACAGAAGCTTTGACTTCCTTATGGTTGTAAAAAGGTCCAGCCAAAGGATCAATCTCACCACCAATTACTGCATCATACATTGTTAATCAATATATTTGACATCAATACAACGTTGCTGCACAAAACCTGACATCAAACTGACATTGATTTGATGTCTGGAAACAAGGCACTGAATTGATGTCACATTGATGTCCCAATAAAATTGCTCAAGTTGAAGCATTTTGCAATGGCTGTGGGGTTTTTTTGTTTTGTTTTTGCTTTAGGAATGATAACAGACAAAATACTTAGCAACTAGCATGAAGCTATTAAACTCTCAATCTTTTTTTTTTTTTTTTGTCTGCATTTACATTCGTGGTTAGAACCAGTATGTCTGGTATGTATATGCAATTTAATCTTATTGCAGACTTTGTTTTTTGTGGGAGTGTGAAGGGTGAATGTGTCCTTCAGTCCTCTCTGGCAATAATTTCTAACGTCTTTATTAACATCCTAAATTCTGATTTCGTCAGAGAGGACTAGAAAAACACCAGCAGTGAAACATTTAAAGACAAGACAGTTAAAGAGACACAACAGTGAGGGTCTGGTGTGTGCTGGGTTGTGAAGTGTGAGGGGTGTTGTGTAGTGAATTGTGTTGTGACAGCAAAAAAACTTAAAAGATAATATGTAGGAAGCAGAAACTACTAACAAGAAAACTGGATGAACACCTTTTACCAAGCTATAGACTTGTATATGGAGAATTGATGTAAACATTTTTTGATTGATTGTTTTGACAGTAGAGGGGGGTGTTGGGGGAGGGGTATAAAGCATAAATGTGTCCGTGCTCATATACACACATGTACCAAGGAAACTGTCACCACCATTACCATCACCACTCCCCTTATCTTAATCCGTCTCAAATCCTCCTGCAGGTGAGAAGACGCCAGCTAACTCCCATCACTCAGGACCAGACTGGCCCGAAAGGACCCTTGCCCCCTGATCCAAGAGGTCAAGGGGAAAACACCCCAACGAACACCAACGAACGCCAACGAGGCCCCCCCACCCCCAGGCCCCCACACCTACCAGGCCCCGGCCTACAGCAACAGCGCCACAGAAAATGCAGACCCGGTAGCCGTCACCCCATGCAGCCCAAGGACAGCTGAGCTCCCCCACCCCCACCAACCGCTGACAGAGAGCCGAAGGGGGAGATGGGTGAGACCAGGGCCGGACTGGGAGACTTTTTCAGGCCAGGAGTCAGTCATGTAACCAGGCCACCCTGGCCTTGCCCACACGCGAACGTTCACGCCCACACCTACATGCATTGGCACGCATGTACACGAACACACACACACACACACACTGCATTCCAAATAGAAGTTCAAATATGGGACCTATGTACAAACTAAGTTAGGAATATACAGTAACTTTTGTGTTTGGGGCCGGGCTGGTAAAATACAGTAACACAACAATCCTCAGCAAAATCCACTAACACACTTACTAGAAGAGAATAAAGGTTTAACGCAGTGCCAAGGTTACTTAAACATCATATCATGTGGAATGTCAACTGCCTCTTTGGCATAATTTTTATGTGTAGCCTACAATATAACCTAATAAACAAAGACACCAAAGTCCAAATCAAACAATTAATCAGCTATGAGGGGACAGCCTTTGAATACATGTTCACAGAACATGCACGCACTGATAGACGCAATGTATAATACAGTCCGAGAGTATAGTTCCTAATAAGCAGTCACATAATATTGACTCATATTCTAATATAGGGCTGGGATACATACACACGTGGACAAAATTGTTGGTACCCCTCAGTTAAAGAAGGAAAAACCCACAATTCTCACTGAAATCACTTGAAACTTACAAAAGTAACAATAAATAAAAATGTATTGAAAATCAAATAATCAAAATCAGCCATCACTTTTGAATTGTTGATTAACATAATTATCTAAAAAAACAAACTAATGAAATAGGGCTGGACAAAAATGATGGTACCTCTATAAAAGATTGAAAACTATTTGACCAGAGTGACATGATTAACTCAGGTGTGTCCTTCAATTGACATCACAGGTGTTTCCAAACTCATAATCAGTCAGTCTGCCTATTTAAAGGCAGACAAGTCGTCACTCTGCTGTTTGGTGAAAAGGTGTGTACCACACTGAACATGGACAACAGAAAGCGAAGGAGAGAATTGTCCCAGGACATCCGAAAAAAAATTATAGACAAACATCTTAAAGCTAAAGGCTATAAGACCATCTCTAAACAGCTTGAAGTTCCTGTGACAACAGTGGCTCATATTATTCAGAAGTTCAAGACCCACGGGACAGTAGCCAACCTCCCTGGACGTGGCCGCAAGAGGAAAATTGATCACAAATTGAAGAGACGGATCGTTCGAATTGTATCCAAAGAGCCCAGAACAACCTCCAAAGAAATTAAAGGTGAACTCCAAGGCCAAGGTACATCAGTGTCAGATCGCACCATTCATCGTTGTTTGAGCCAAAGTGGACTTCATGGGAGACGACACCACTGCTGAAAAAAATCATAAAAAAGCGAGACTGGAATTTGCAAAAAATGCATGTTGACAAGCCACAAAGCTTCTGGGAGAATGTCCTTTGGATAGATGAGACCAAACTGGAGCTTTTTGGTAAGGCACATCAACTCTATGTTCATAGACTCAAAAACCAAGCATACGAAGAAAAGAACACTGTCCCTACGGTGAAACATGGAGGAGGCTCAGTAATGTTTTGGGGCTGCTTTGCTGCATCTGGCACAGGGTGTCTTGAATGTGTGCAAGGTAAAATGAAATCTGAAGACTATCAAGGCATTCTGGAGAGAAATGTGCTGCCTAGTGTCAGAAAGCTTGGTCTCAGTCGCAGGTCATGGGTCTTCCAACAGGACAACGATCCAAAACACACAGCCAAAAACACCCAAGAATGGCTGAGAGAAAAGCGTTGGACTATTCTAAAGTGGCCTTCCATGAGCCCAGATCTGAATCCCATTGAACATCTGTGGAAGGAACTGAAACATGCCATTTGGAGAAGACACCCATCAAACCTGAGACAACTGGAGCAGTTTGCTCATGAGGAGTGGGCCAAAATACCTGTTGACACCTGCAGAACGCTCATTGACAAATACAGAAATCGTTTAATTGCAGTGATTGCCTCAAAAGGTTGTGCAACAAAATATTAAGTTATGGGTACCATCATTTTTGTCCAGCCCTATTTCATTAGTTTGTTTTTTTTAATAATTATGTTCATCAACAATTCAAAAGTGATGGCTGATTTTGATTATTTGATTTTCAATAAATTTTTATTTGTTACTTTTGGAAGTTTCAAGTGATTTCAGTGAGAATTGTGGGTTTTTCCTTCTTTAACTGAGGGGTACCAACAATTTTGTCCACGTGTGTAACAGCAAGTCAGCAACAGACAGCAAAATTCAACAGCACTAGTACTTAATAGAAATGAGAGCCATTTATGTCAAATAGCAGTGCCTGTTGGTGTTATGTCTGCAACTTGCATGTTGTTGCTCTAGAAATGATTCTGTACCCTCTGCCAACTGCTCTGCACTGGCTTCTCCTGAAGTACCAGCGGGACTTATGTCATCACCATCACCACCTTTGAATAGCAAACATATGCTTACAGTGTTTTTCCATACACTATAGTTCATATAGTAAGATAGTGTAGCCTATGTCTCACTTATTGTGCCCTTGTATTCATATACATAATAATGGAATGATAACAGTAAATAAAATGTGGCTTTTTTCATGGCCAGGGCCTATAGCCTACCGTGTAAAATAGGGGTGTAACGGTACACAAAACTCTCGGTTCGGTACGTATCTCGGTTTTGAGGTCACGGTTCGGTTCATTTTCGGTACAGTAAGAAAACAAAATGCAAAATATAAATATGCTAGTTGTTTATTACACACTTTTGTGGTTTTAAAACAATAAGAACATTAGCCTATACAAAGCTAGAATTTTGCTCAAAAATATAAATACAATATTCTGAAATGTAGATATTTTGAAAAACAAAATAAAAATAATATTGGCTCAGACTTCTTCTTAAAGAAAATATCCATCTGATGTGCAAAATTGAACAGTTGCAACACTGAACAGTTTCAAGTTGTTGCTCAGATGAAATAACATGAATAAAGCTCAGACTGTTTCTTTAAAAACAAATCATTGTATTTTTTCATAAAGTCCCGGTATGATTTTCTGGCTAAAATGTGGACGAGAAGGTAATTGATATCGGGGCTCAATTACTTTTATCATGTGTTTGAAGCCAGCGTTTAGGGTGATTAGGGTCTTAAATCTGCAGCTATATAACACCAACGGTATTTGTTATTGCTTTAGCCCGACCTGACTCACCAGGGAGAGGCTGTTTAAGGTCTCCCGTCTAAGAGAAGTTGATAAAACCAAAGTGGTTTCCGACATTGTTCATCCGAGATCGGGTATGTTTCTGGCAACACGTCTAACCTGTTAACTCATTTGAAACGGCACCAGCCCAGCATGAATATCGCTACAAAAAGAGAAAGACGACCCGAGTACAAACACAGCTTCCCACCACATTTAACACTATGTCGCGGGAGGCTTATTGCCAATGTTAGCAGCACTAGCATTAGCCACGACGTCCGCTACAACTGCTGTTTGTTTGTGCTCCATGCGGTCCTCTACTTAATATGTCCGTGTGGAAACTCGTTCGGTACGCCTCCGTCCCAAACCGACCACGTCATACCGAACGGTTCAATACAAATACACGTACCGTTACACCCCTAGTGTAAAAGTGTACAGCCTCAAGGACCCAGGTCCCTTGACCTCAAGAACCAGTGTTTTTTGTTGTTGTTTTTTGTTGTTGTTGTTTTTTTACATAACTTACTTGCAGAGGTATCTTGGCTGGGGGGGGGGGGCCTGAATAAACTTGTCAATTTATGGCATTTGGCCGCATCCTCCTTGATCAATTGCATTGAGAGACCAGCTGACCAGATCCAGGGTTAGAGATTTGAATATTATGCCGAGTGAAGCTCCAAAAAGCACAGACAAGAGAGCAGCAGCAGGGACAGATAGAGAGGAGCTAAAGAAAAAGTGTCCGCCTCCACCGAGAGCAGGAAGTAGAAGCATCATAATTTGATTTTTTTAATTATTTAAATTTACACTTCACTTTACAATATGAAACGACATGAGAAGAACTTTTATCCATCGTGACATGAAAGATGTAACAATCAGGGACACCTCCAAAAAATGTTCATGGGGTTGCCAGATGGGGCCACTTCAATTCTTGGGGTGGACACAAAAACTAAAAGCCAATCATTACTGGATTATTGTGTTACATTTAATGTTATTAATGATCTAAAGTGCATAGACTAATAACAGTACAGTTGACATTTTGAGTTCCACAACAATCTTGTTTTGTGTTATGTATATGTGTTAGGTGATTCCTTTTTTTTTAAAAACAGACTCGTTATCCTTCTCATTAAAGACACATACAGCTTAATTTAAAGGTGTACATTTATTGTAATCAAAACAATTACTGGGTGACAGATACATCAGAAACAAGTATAGAAACATGTCTTTGCTCTATGTAACATGGATGGATTTCTGATTCTGATTACCAGGCTATACAGCATGTTTAGAAGTTGTATTCGCCTGTTGCTGTGTTTTTTTAGCAAGCACATCGACAAAGTTATCAAGATTTATGGCCCTAGCCCTTCTTGTTTCAACACTTAGCAGACCCAAATTACTAAGACGCTCATCAGTCATGGTGTTATGGTTAGTGTAACGGGTGTGGAAAGGACCCAATAGCAACACAGTCTTAGAAGTCGGTAATGACCTTTATTTAACAAACAGTCAGCAGGTGGAGACCAGATACCAGCAACGGCCAGGGAGCAGGCAGGCAGACACCAGGGAAGCAGATGATCGAGGCTGGTCAGGTTGCCAGGGAACAGAAGGTGGATCACCAAGAAGCAGAAGCAGACAGGTCGGTACACGGGGATAATCCAAGAAGGGACGGGTCAGAAGCAGGCTGGGTCGGCAACGGGTGGTCAGGCAGGAAAACGCTGGAAAGTCTTGCATGAGAACAGAGAAACAATCTGGCACTGACTGAAAGAACAGTGCAGCTAAATACCGGCTGGCTGACGAGCGGAGATGAGCTGCAGCTGAGGCAAAGCAGGTGTGGGAGGCTGGAGCTGATGAGGAGGTGTGGCAGAGAGGTGAGGACTCACCCACCACAGTATGAGCTGGCAGGGCAGACTGTGACAGGTTAGTACAAGACCCCAAATGCACGACACAGACAGAATGACAGTTTAGGCACGAGGCTAACTCAAATTTAGAAAAACTGCGCTCACAGGATGCAGTGGTTACAGGTAATGCAAGTGCAATTTTACACAGTTTAAACAACTGGTGGAAGACCTGCTTATTTGGCTCCAGACAGACAGTGAGCTCTGTTAAATTCTTCAGTGTTTCCTGACCACTCGTTAGCTTCCTGTCAAGAATCCACTTAAGCTGAGGGATCTCATATTGTAGATCCTCAGTGCTGCAGTTGTATTGTGAGGAAAATGGAAACACATAATTTTCTCACAAAATGTGGGGCAGCAGGGATTCAAAGGCTGTATCCCTTTCATTATGACACAATTTTTTGAAAAATCTTCTCTTCACCTCAGAGAGAAGCACATCAATAACTGGAATCAATGAACCTGTCTAAAATGACTCCTTCTCTGTGCTGACTTGTCTTTGGATTATTTGAGTGAACATGTAATGCTGTTCAAGCCTAGAGCTTGGTCTGACCTAATGTCCTGGAGGTGTAGCACTGAAGCTGGATTGCTCAGTAAGACCCGATCTTCCGCCAAACCTCCAAAAGCCGCTATTAAGGGATAGCGGGGAGCGAGAGGGGCGTTCCCCCACAAAAAATGCAATCTTCCACCTACCTAAACCCACGATCTTACCTGTGCTAACCGCTATATTATGCATGGGAGTGGTTAGGGCATTCCACCTGTTTAACCAATCAGTGCATCAGTAGCCACAGCCTTTAAGAGCAGGTTGCGCTACCCGCAACCCGCTACCTGCCACCCGCAAACCGCTATGGAGCATCTTTTCAGCCAGATCAGAGCATCTCTCATGGGCAGCTCGTCTGGGACTCTGCTGTAGAGCTTCCTCCTCTTCCTTCCTCCTCCTCCTCTGCACTGATATATACATAACTAGCTCTTTCTCTGATTTAATTTAGGGCTGGGCAAGTTAACGCGTTATTATTGTGTTAACGCGTTATTATTGTGTTAACGCATTAATTTGTCAATGCCAACATTTATTTTATCGCGCGTTAACGCATGTTGCTCACATGCTTTTGTTTTGAAAAGTCTGCTACTGGCTGCTGCAGAACTGGAAGAGAATTGGCAGGTAAAGCTAAAACGGACATGGAGAGCGGTAAAAATCCATGTACTTTACAGTTCGGATAGCAACACAGATAGCAATATTAACAATTCTGTCTGAAAAAAAAATCTGGACAAAACTTTTAAATTCCTTTTTTCAAGACGATTGCATCATTCCTCCATTTTACACCAGATCTGCTCCATGTGTTCACTGTCATGCTGTTCTCTAGCTGGTTACTGCAGTGCGGCTTCATCTAGTGGCACAGATATATAAAACGACCCCCATTTTTAAGAATATTACTTCCTGTTTAAAATATCGTCCTGGGTGTCCTGCAATGGTGGAAATGAGCATCAGAAGATTCTGTGCTCGTCATGATCTGAGGAGAAGACGCAGAGCTGGAGAGTGCTTTATGAGCTGAGTTTTCATTCAGATTTCCACAATATTGCAAATATTATAGTATGTGATTCCAGCATTTTTTCGTTTTTTTGTGTTAGATTAAAAAAATGAAAAACAAAATAAAATGTCACTTTTTAAGTTTTTACATTTTTGATTGACATTTGAAAATGGAAATAACTGTCATGGCTTTGTCTGCCATGGCAGCTCTCTGTGTGTATGTCTGTGTCAAGTTGGCATCTCTCCCTGTTTTTAGCGGTTCCTGTTTTACTTTGAAAGGTCTGTCTTGTCTTCATTGTTTTCTGCTTTGCTTCCTCCCTCTTGTTACCTTGATTCCCTTCACCTGCCTCTCATTTGTTCCTCTGTGTATTTAAGTTCTGTCTCTTCCCTCGTCTGTGTAGGTCCATTAGTCTTCGTGGAATGTTACGTGTTTCGCTGCCCTGCCTGTTCCCCCCTGTCATCTCCTTGGACTTTTCAGTTAAGTTTGCATTTTTGTATTTTTGGATTCTTAGTAGTGATGGTGAGATGAAGCCTCATGAAGCAGTGTCACACATTGGCCAAATGGTTCGAGAAATGGTACATTTCTTGCTGCTTCATATGCACATGACACCACCTACTGGTCAGGTTTATAATCACAGCCAGCTGAATCTTAAGTTGTGATGCATTGAATTTATGTATCAGTTATGGCTCTTGCTAATGACTGTGAATAACAAAATGTGTATGACCAAATAATTGTCTACATAAATGATCAAATGCATAATAAAATATTGTTTGAATGTAATCGTTGTTTAATGTTTCCCAAAGTAGTATCATAAGAACGGGGAAGACACGCGTCAAAAGGGTTGATGAGCCGGGAGTCGAACTCACAAAGACTGTGATCTCTGCACATGGGCTGTCTGCCCTAACCACTGCACTACAGGGACACCTGAACTTACTTGGGTAGAGAACAGTGGAAGTGTTTGTGGAACTACGGAGGGGGCGCACTCAATATACTCAATGATGACCATTAAAGGGGTGATTTTATGTATATTTATTCAGAAAATAGCAATTTTTCCACAGTTTTTGGTTTTAACCGATTCCTTTTTTTTTTTAGACACAATCTCTCCAGTACGGTGGCCCTGAAGGGCAAACGACACCAACAAAAAGGAAAACACAACGACAAAAAGGAAAACACAACGACATTAAGAAAAACACAACGACATTAACAAAAACACAATGATAAAAAGGAAAACACAACAACATTAACAAAAACACAACGACAAAAAGGAAAACACAACGACATTAACAAAAACACAACGACAAAAAGGAAAACACAACGACATTAACAAAAACACAACGACATTAACAAAAAAACAACGACAAAAAGGAAAACACAACGACATTAACAAAAACACAATGATAAAAAGGAAAACACAACGACATTAACAAAAACACAACGACATTAACAAAAACACAATGATAAAAAGGAAAACACAACAACATTAACAAAAACACAACGACAAAAAGGAAAACACAACGACATTAACAAAAACAAAAAAACAAAAAAAACGACAAAAGGAAAACACAACGACATTAACAAAAACACAACGACAAAAAGGAAAACACAACGACATTAACAAAAACACAACGACAAAAAGGAAAACACAACGACAAAAAGGAAAACACAACGACATTAACAAAAACACAACGACATTAACTTCTAACGGAAAGGGTAGGTACCTGCTATGACAAGGATCATTGCTGATTGGACGAAAGCACGTCAGTCTGTTTAAAAGGTGGGGAAGGGCCCCGCCCACATCTGTGGTCTACAGTCAGGTGTATTTGGAGATGGCTACTACAGAAGAAGTTATTAGGAATAATTTTGATGCAGGGCATACATATGAGGTGATAGTTCACATGTTATCCACCTTTCACAACATCACGATCGGGTTTCCGTTGTCCGGTAATTGCCGGACTTTGTCTGGTAAAATATGCGGAAGTCCGGGATTTTATAATCTCTCCAGTCAAAATGTCCGGTGAAAATACTCCTCCCAAGCACAATTTCAGTTGTAATAAAATGGGTTATTTCCACATCATTTTATGAAAACGCCTCGGGATTCTCCCAGAGGAGCTGGTGGAAGCGGCCGGGGAAGCTGCTGCCCCCGCGACCCGACTTCGGATAAGCGGAAGCTAATGGATAGATGGATGGATGGATGGATTTTATGAAAAAACATATACTTTTTTACTAATGAGTAGTGTGTGAGGACGAGTCGGCTCCAGCCACAGCTCCACTCATTGATGCCACAGGTGCGCAGAGACGCATCTCCGTCATGACAGCGCTCCGCGGTTATGGAGGCTTGAACTTCTCAACGGCCTGTGAAGTTCTCATCAGGGATTTCAGTGAAATCTACCCCGAGTGGCTCAACTGGCCCAGATAGCCTGCTGATCCCTGTCTCCAGTGTGCCAGCAGAGAGAGGTTTCCCTCTGCAGAACCGCATTAAAACAGCGCAGCGGAGTCAGAAGAGCGCGAGCTTCTGCAATATTTATTTATTTTTTTAAGTTACGCTCGTGAGTCAATTGACGGGACTTATTTTATTTGAAATAGCCTGTTTTTCAATAAAAACACTATTAAATGACATGCATTGATATCGTACTACTGCATATGATTTATTTTTAACCTCAATAAATTCATATAGCCTATGTGACCGGAATTTCAAACATTTGTCCGCAGGGCCGTTGGACAGGGGGTAAAAGTTACACAGCTTGGGGGGGGCCCATGGCAGAGGGGGGCCCACGGGAAGCTAAGGGGGAAAAAATTATATATTGAATATATTAGTTAATACCAAAACTAAATTTCATGACAGATATTGATCATAATGCAAACTTGGTGGGCCCTATAGGTGATCGGTTGGTGGTGGTTGTGGTGATGTGGGGGGGGTTGGGGGCCCACCAGGACCTCCTTTGTAGGGGCCCAGAATTTGGTTCTACGGCCCTGTTTGTCCGGTAAATTGAAAACCTGCCGGTCACATTGTCCGGTGCCAATTTTTTCTAGTGGAAACACTGATCACGATGAGTGTTCGCACTCTTAAAACACGGTTAAGAGAAGCAGGGTTTTATAGGAGAAAGAATTATTCCCCACTCGCTCAGGTGAGACGAGCCATACTGACAGAGCTGCGTGGACCCGGGCAAATGTTCGGCTATCGGACTATGTGGCAAGTAATAAAGGGCCGAGCCGTAAACAAGGTGTTAAAGCAGCCTTAAAAACCGTTCTCTTAATACATCCATGAAAAAAACCCGCTAAAACAGACTGACGTGCTTTCGTCCAATCAGCAATGATCCTTGTCATAGCAGGTACCTACCCTTTCCATTAGAAGTTAATGTCGTTGTGTTTTTGTTAATGTTGTTGTGTTTTTGTTAATGTCGTTGTGTTTTTGTTAATGTTGTTATGTTTTCCTTTTTGTCGTTGTGTTTTTGTTAATGTCGTTGTGTTTTTGTTAATGTTGTTATGTTTTCCTTTTTGTCGTTGTGTTTTTGTTAATGTCGTTGTGTTTTCCTTTTTGTCATTGTGTTTTTGTTAATGTCGTTGTGTTTTCCTTTTTGTCGTTGTGTTTTTGTTAATGTCGTTGTGTTTTTGTTAATGTCGTTGTGTTTTCCTTTTTGTCATTGTGTTTTCCTTTTTGTCATTGTGTTTTTGTTAATGTTGTTGTGTTTTTGTTAATGTCGTTGTGTTTTCGTTTTTGTCGTTGTGTTTTTGTTAATGTCGTTGTGTTTTCCTTTTTGTCGTTGTGTTTTTGTTATTGTCGTTGTGTTTTCCTTTTTGTCGTTGCGTTTTTGTTAATGTCGTTGTGTTTTTGTTAATGTCGTTGTGTTTTCCTTTTTGTCGTTGTGTTTTTGTTAATGTCGTTGTGTTTTTGTTAATGTCGTTGTGTTTTCCTTTTTGTTGGTGTAGTTTGCCCTTCAGGGCCACCGTACTCCAGCCTTGGAGAACACCCTTTCACATGGCACATTTTTATGCTGGGCTGCATAAAAATGTTTGTGCCATCATGTACAAACTATATACTGAACTACCACAAACTATATAAACGCTATCCAGATTCTAGTATCCAAGCTATCCAAACTCTATCCACCACTCTGAACTGACCGCAACTCGCCTACAAAACCCATATTTTGAATGGAGCCTGTGGCGTTTATAAAGCTGTCAAACCCCATTTCTTGAGACAAGAAATGAACCACTTCCCGAAGCAGTCACGTGGTACAGCCAGGCGGTGAAGCTTCGGACGTCATCACTTTTGGCTCCTCCCCTAAATGAAGCAAGCCCCGATACGCGCTTCGCGGACACGCCCCCTCATTTCTTTATACGCGCTTCGGAGCTACGGCTCTCTCATAACATCACTAATTCTTAGTGTTCTTGAATTTATTTATTTTTTTACTTTTGGGTTTTTTATATTTTGGTGAATAAACCCTCTTGTTTTGTACTTCTGCTCCTGGGTCCCCCCTTTACACCTGCAGAACATGACAATAACAAACGATACACAGATTGATAGAAGTTACAAAACTTTAACATGGGCATTTTCATTTCAAAGTTCTCCCAGACGGAGGATTTGAAAGAAACAAGGTTATTTGTAACAACTGCCAAGTTGAACTCCCTGTTAAAAGTTTCTGCTGTTACCTCAGAAATTACATGTTATAATGTGGCAATGTGGAAATGTGGAAATTACATGTTATAATGTGGCAGGTTTTTTTTCATTTTTCATAAAAAAACAGGATGACATTAATGCCCTGGCAGTGGCCATAAGCTGTATTTTATTTGACATTTTAAAGATGAGATTTACACTAAATATGTGTAACTGACAAGTGCTGATGTTAAAAGTGTTTGAACAACAAATGTTATGACACTTTAGTTCGTATGGCAGCAGAACATTTAAATAAAAGTGCACTTTACATTACTTTTGAATTCATTTTTTCATTTTTCGTATACAATGCGATTAATCGTGATTAATCAGGGAAATAATGCGATTAATCGCAATTAAAAATTTTAATCATTTCTCAGCCCTAATTTAATTTTCTTTTTGTACTCCAAGGGCCTGATTTACTAAAGGTTTGCGTGCGTAAAAACGTGTGCAAACTTGACACCACCCGCAAACCAATGTGCAAGCTGATCTACTAACAGCGTGCAAAGAGGACTGCGCCTCTCAAATGAGCAAAATAGCACACGCTGTTCATTTAGTACTTTTGCTCTGATGAATAATCAATATGGGGTGTACCCGCCAGAAAGCGCTAAATACTGGGAGGGGAAAATGCAAATAGGGCCATTTACCACACGCATTGAGATTTACCAACCCTGAAAGTAATTGCGGGGATTGTGATTGCGTCTGTATTTAATACGTTCAAAAGGAAGGTGCTAATCTGCCCAGCATTACGCACCGATGGCTGCTGTTATTGTGGCAAGGAGGCGACATCGCCAAAATCAAAGAATACGCAGAGAGAGAGTCTTTCGGACTCGTGTAAATTTGTTTGGAATGAATGAAAACCAGATAGTTGAAACTTAAGGGCTGATTTGGAGCCGGTCACAAGCACATGCAAAAGGAGAAATATTTTATTAGAATGTTAAATCGTGTATTATTCAGCAAAAGGTTGCCACAGGAGGCACATTCATTTTTTTATTTGTGATAATAAATAAATCACGTGTTTTCATGGAGAAAAAAGTGTTTCTTATTGTGCGCCTACCTTGTTCTGCAGTTGGCTCTAGCGTGTCATACCCCAGTATCCCAGTTATCTGCTCCTCCAGAAGGTGAGCTGCACCTGCTGCTCAATGCTGGTTAGAGGCATCTCCTCCGCAGGCATCTCTTCCGCAGGCCCTCCACCTGTCTTGTTTGCCGAAGTTTTATTAAAGGCCACTTTTTCTTTAGTTCTTTGCCTTATATCTTGCCACCTTCTTTTTAACCTCATCTGCCGTTCTTTTTTGTCTTACCAACTGCATTTATTCTATCGCAGATTTTCTCCCATATTGCGTTTCTTTTGGTAATGTTTAAATTTATTTGCTTTAGTTCATGAATGTGTTTATTTGCCTCTTCCACTAATATCTCTAACTCCAACTCGTCAAATTTCATTTTGCGCTTGCGTCTATCCTGCTTTCCATCCAGACTCTCCATGGCGCAAACCGTAAGACACGCAACACCTCATTTAAATACTGCGGTTTGCACCTGTTATCAATTGCGCGAGCATTCTTAGTTGATCACCCGCAAAACACACAACAGCACGGGCAAACTTTTTCAGTGCACACGCAATTTAGTACTCTTTATTTAGGATCTTAGTAAATCAGGCCCTAAGAAGTTTCAACAAACAGCTCAGAAAAAAAATAGTCAGAGCTCCCTGAGCCTCAATAATGTGTTCAAAATATGTTTAAAAACTGCAAAAAAGTAGTGAGGCACTGCAGCGAAAACAAAGGCTCAACTGTGGTCTCAACTGTGGAAAAGCAAAGTCTCACACTCACAACGTCACCTGCGGTGTTCCTCAGGTCTCAGTGCTGGGCCCCACCCTCTTTTCCCTCTACATGCTCCCCTTGGGCAGTATCATCAGCAAGCATGGTATATCCTATCATTGATTTGCTGATGATACTCAGCTCTACCTCAGGACTTCCTCCACTTCTTCTGCTCCTCTTCCAACAGCCACACTGACCACCTGCCTGGAGGAGATAGAGGCATGGATGAAGCTCAACTTCCTACAGTTGAACAGCTCCAAAACAGAAGTCATCCTAGTTGGCACCGCACATCAGCTCCGCTCCTCCACAATCACTGGCATCACCTTCTCTGGCCAAAACATCCCGGTTTCCGCATCTGTCACCAACCTGGGTGTTAAAATGGACTCTCAACTTACCTTTAACACCCACATCAAACACCTCTGCAAGAACTCATTCCACCACCTCAGAAACATCGCTAAACTCCGTCCAATAGATAGATAGATAGATAGATAGATACTTTATTGATCCCGAAGGAAATTCAGGGCATCCAGTAGCAGTTTACAGACAAACACAAGACGTTGGTCAACAATACACACCCACTTTCCCCCCCTCCCCTCTCTATACAATACTCCCCCAAACAAGATTTAGCAGCACAAGACAAAGGAGCAGGGATTAGCATTAATGTGTTCGAAACAATAAGGTAAAACCAGGAGTGAATTAGGGTGATTGCCATTTAAGTACCCAACTATTGAGGAGCAGATTAGCAAGAATTAGCATTAAGTATTGTGAGTGAAACTTGACCTAGTTAGGGTGAAAAAGTGAAAAAGTGAGTCCAGGGTTCACTCTGTGCTTCTTCCCTGCCGTGACAGTGAGGTGTTGTACAGTCTTATGGCCAGAAGGACAAAAGAGTTCTTGAGTCTGTCCGTGGAGCACGACTGTGACAGCAGTCTGTCACTGAACATGCTCCTCTGCCCGGTGAAGGTGCTGTGCAGAGGGTGGTGTGTATTGTTCATGATGGAGAGCATTTTGTCCAGGGACCTCCTCTCTGCCACTGTCACCAGTGAGTCCAGCTCTGTACCCACCACAGAGCCGGCCCTCCTCACCAGTCTGTCCAGGCGTGCTGCATCCCTCTTCTTGCAGTTTCCTCCCCAGCACACCACTGCGTAGAAGAGGACGCTGGACACCACAGACTGGTAGAACATCTGCAGCAGCTTTTTGCAGATGTTGAAGGACCCCAGCCTTCGCAGGAAGTACAGGCGACTCTGTCCCCTCCTGCAGGTAGTATCCATGTTAGGCGATAACACTCTCCTTGGCAGATGCAGAGAAGCTCGTCCATGCCTTTGTCTCCTCCAGGCTGGACTACTGCAATGCACTCCTCATCGGGATTTCTGCCAGTAGCATTCAGAAGCTACAATACATCCAAAACAGTGCTGCCAGGGTCCTGATGAGGGTGCGCAAACATGAACACATCACCCCCATCCTGAAATCTCTTCACTGGCTCCCGGTCCCACTCAGAATTGAGTACAAGGTCTCCCTCCTCATTCACGACATGCCCCCGTTTACCTTAAGGAACCGCTCACTCCTCAGACATCCTCACGCCCCCTCCGCTCTGCATTCACAAACTACCTCCAAGCCCCCAGAACCAAGCTCTGCACAATGGGTGACTGGGCCTTTTCCTCCGCTGCTCCGAGGCTGTACCTCCCTGACCACCTGAGGGCCCCACAGACTATTGATGTTTTTAAACGAGGCCTAAAAACTTACCTTTTTACAAGAGCATTTTGCTAATATGTCTTTTAATCCATTTATTTTTTCTTAACACTTCTATTTTTAATTATTTATTTATTTTTTATATATTTTTTAAATTATTTTTTTTGTTAGCACTTTGAGATTTTAAATATAAAGTGCAATACAAATAAAATTTATCATTATTATTATTATTATTAATAATAGAGAATGTAAATCTATACACGCTGGGCTGCTGTTGATGCTCACTACACTTTTCATCTAACCCCGTTTTCATTCTGCCGTCCCACGACACACACACTACATTACCCATAAGGCTACCTTCTTATAGGGGCCAGGCTGGCTCACAGCATTTCTTCACTGTGAGAGAACATGCACAACATCCTGTGATGTTTCCGTGGTTTTAAATTTTTTTTTTACATTATATTATTTATTTCTGAAAAAAAATCAGCGAATAACTTAAACCACGAATTGGTAGAAAACAAGACAAAGGCTAAACTTGGTCTTTCTGTTTCCCTCACAGCCTCTGGTCTCTGAACTGTCAATCAATCAATAACTTTTTTGTCCCCAAAGGGGCGATTAGTTTCATGACAGCAGGAGCACATCAAACATAAAATATGCATAATAGTTACAAAAATAAATTACACATAAAAATTTATAATAAAGACCTAAGCTATAGTCAGGAGGGAGGGATTTTCACCCGCTATCTTCTCCTCCCGGCATTTAAAAGAACAACAGCAGAGGCTACAAAGGAATGTTTGTATCTGTTTGTCTTTGCAAAAGGGAGTCTAATCAGTGAACCTGATGGTAGAAACTTAAATTGGTACAAAGTTTCTCTCTTACTAAAACAGTTTTACACCAACGTTCATTTATGTAAACACATACTCCACCTCCGCATGATTTCCCAGTTGTTGCAGACCCTCTGTAGGTGCCGAGTGGAACCAGAACCCGTCTATGGCCAGATCACCGTCAACGTCTTTTCCCCGAGCCAGGTCTCAGAGAAGACCAGGATGCAGGCTTCTTTGAATACATGCTGATGGCGAACAAGAGCCTGTAGTTCCTCAGTTTTATTGCTGAGAGAGCGGACGTTGGACAGGATAATTGAAGGGAGGGGGATGCGTCTGTTGCCATCTCATGCGCTCCCGTACGCCGCCTCTCCTGCCTCGCCTCCTCGGTTTCTGTCGTGGAGATACGAAGTTGTCGCCTTCCCTGTGCTCGAAAAGTTTCTTCAGGTCAGGAAAGACTCGGTCCGCCGGTCACAGAATTAGAGAATTTTAACAGATAGTCTCTGGAATATTGAATGGAGCTGTCAGCAACCCCAGGTGACATGAGGACGCAGCACCGCCAATAAAAAGATCAGAGTCAGATCCATGTCACTGAATCATGACACTCTTAATCACACAAAAGTGAGGTTGATCAGTTCAAAGTGCAGAGCGAGTTTAAAAGTTTAAGCATAAAATAACAAACTTAAAACTGACAAGACAGACATGCTTCCCACTGCTGCCGGTCGCTGCGTTGTGCATGCACCCAGTAAATGTAGTAAATGTAGTAAATGTAGTAAATGCGTCTCGGCCAAACAGCGCCCAGATTCTAGAGTTCTGTCTGTGTTTCTTTGTTGCTTACAGGAGGCTGTGAGTCATTGTTTGATGTTTTGCTGGCAGCTGCAGCCTCTCGTCTGCTGTGGGGTGGATTTTCGCAGAATTTCAGCAATTATTTCTTGATTTTTTAAATTATAATATATTTCTGAAAAAAATCCGCGAAGCACTAAAACCGCGTTACTCAAACCGCGAAGTGGCAAGGAATCACTGTATGCTGAAATCAATAGGAAAGACTGCAGTCTTCCAAGTTCCTAGTTCTTCCCAGAAGGGGAAACCACACATGAGGTGACTGAGTGGTTCAGGTGATGGACTGCTGATCCATTGTGCTCTGCATGCATGTGTTCAAATCCCATTCTTGTCATGTACGGTGTGGGGACTCAACACAAAGTGAGGATTTTGTTTGCACATTCTGTACAGAGGTTCAAATCCTGTGTGACTGTGAAATGATGAATAAATACAAGCCTCTGATTGGTCGATATAAATCTGTTCTCTGATTCATTGATTTAATACTGTATTCTAATAGGTCAATTTTTTTTCCAAGCCTCTGATTGGACAATTAAATACAAGCCTCTGATTGGTTAATGTAAAGCATAAAATTAAGTGTGAGGTGCCCCAAGGGTGAATCTTAGGTCCAATTCATTTAAATTTTTATATTCTTCCCCTTGGGGACGTCATCAGGAGACACAGCATCAGCTTCCAATTATGCAGATGATACACAGTTGTACATCGCCGTGTCTCCTGATGATACAGGACCAATTGATGCCCTTTACTGTATTTCAGATATCCAGACATGGATGGGAGAGAATTTTACAACACATTACACCGGTTCTAAAATCACTGCAGTGGCTCCCCGTGCGTTTCAGGATTAATTTTAAGGTTCTTTTATTAGTCTTTAGATGTCTTAACGGTGTTGGGCCATCTTATTTATCTGACCTGCTTTTATCATATCAACCCTCGTGGACCCTGAGGTCCTCTGGTACTAGCTTTCTAATCATCCCAGAGTTAGAACAAAAACCCACGGTGAGGCTGCATTCAGCCATTCTGGTCCTCATCTGTGGACCAGCCTGGAGGTTCTGGTTCTGGTCCTGGTTCTGGTCCTCATCTGTGGACCAGCCTGGAGGAGAACATCAGGACCACAGAGACTGTTGAGATTTTTAAAAGGAGGCTCAAGACTCACCTTTTTAACCTGGCTTTTACTTGATTTCTTTTACTCTTTTATTTGTCTTATCTTACTGTCTTTAAACTGTGTCTTTGTGCATTTTATTACCATTAAACTTTTAAATTCTATTTTTAAACCCATAGCTTTTACGTCTCCAAATTTCTACATTTCTATACATCCATCCATTTTCTATACCCGTTTCATCCTTGAAGGGTCACGGGGATCTGCTGGAGCCTATCCCAGCTGTCTACGGGCAAAAGGCAGGGGGTACACCCTGGACAGGTCGCCAGTCCATCGCAGCATTTCTATACATTTTATTATTATTTTATCTATTGTCTGTTTTATCCTGTTTTACTGTCTTTTAATCTTTTAGTTTTCAGCTTCAGTGTTTCTTCATGGGGGGCCTCCACACTGGGAGTTGTGTCTGGTCTGCCCACGGGAGCGTGGTCTTGGAGTTCCCTCGAGCCTGGGGAACTGGGGGGGTCTGCACAATGTGTAGATCCTACCCTGGTCTATCTGGGTTGAGGTGGTCTCTGTGACGGCGCCCCCTGTGATTGCAGGCTGTGGCGCCTATCAGTGTGGATGGCCTCCATAGGTGGTTTTTCCTCACCTGGATCCTCAGGGTCCTGATATGTTACTAAATTGTTTACTTTGAGCTGTAAGTGTGTGTGTGTGTGCTTTGTGTGTGTGTGGGTTATATTCAATTCCATTCAATTCAATTTTATTTGTATAGCATCTTGACAATTGACAATGTCAATTGTCTCCAGGCACTTTAGAGAGACCCAGAGCATGACCCCCAAGCAAATATCATTAACTAAAATTATAATATTAAATCCAATTAATGACAATGGCAAGTAAAAAACTCCCACAGAGGGAGAAAAAAAAACCTTTAAGCCAAACAGTGACAAGGAAAAACTCCTCTTTAAGAGGAAAGAACTTTGAGCAGGACCTGGATCATATGGGGGGACCTTCCTGCCGAAGGCCAGCCAGCCAATTTCCCCTCGGGGATTATTAAAGTATTTTTC
>JAGFBZ010000010.1:225594-301388 GCA_018398805.1 Hirundichthys speculiger
CCTCCACAGCAAACATCTGAATGAGATCATGCCACAGCTGTACAGAAATCACCTGCCCTTAAGAGAATAATGTATGAAAGTAATACAGTGATGCATAATCGAGAGGTAGAGCCGGTTGTGCAGTCCACATGTGACTGGGTGGACGCGCAATGACAGGATTTGGACGCGCTCTTTTACGCGCCGACATGCCAGTTGCGCTTTCCACAAACTCGGTATCTTGCGGTACTGGTGTCTCGCAGATTTTGGGTATTGGGTAATGGGTGGTCAGACCACCCATTACCCAATACCCAAAATCTGCGAGATACCAGTACCGCAAGATACCGAATTCGTGGAAAGCGCAGGAGACACGCCCATTGCCGCGCCCACAATGTGCTTAAGGGAGACGGCAAAATGGGTAACAGGTTTTGGGAGGTGGAAGATTGCATTTCGGTTGGCAGAGGCTCCTAAATCTGAGATTTGCAGGTAATGGGTATTGGGTATTGGGTATTGGGAGGTGCAAGATAGGGCCCTTAGAGCCAAGAGACCTCACATTCAGTAGTCCACATCTAATTGCAAGTTTTTAGTTTTATCAGATTATTTTGGATAACGCCACTATCACAGCGCGCTAAGTAGACTTTTGAAGGACAGGGAATTGACACCAATTCTATGTTTTTGATCTGCACCATGTTAACATTAGCAGCTACATGGTTGATTTCTCTATCTTTAGTGGTCGGGGACGGTACTCGAGAAGCAGCAGAGAAGCGTGTCAGACTGCAGATCTGCATCCTGGCCTCCACCCTGGATTGTCAGGGGGAGCGTCTAAGAGAATCGGCCAAATTCCTAGAAATAAGAGCTGCACCATCCCGGGTGGGAGGAATGCCGTCTCTTCTAATCAGACCAGGCTTTCCCCAAAAATCCGGCCAATTGTCAATAAAGGCCACGTCGTTTTCTGGACACCACCAGGACAACCAGCGATGGAGCGATGACATGCGGCTAAACATATCATCACTGGTACAATTAGGAAGGGGACCATAGAAAACTACGGAGTCCGTAGTTACATTACATTACACACCGACTCAATATTAACTTTAGTGACCTCCGACTGGCGTAGCCGGGTGTCATTGGTGCCGACATGTATGATAACTTTACTGTACTTATGGTTACTCTTTGCCAGCAGCTTCAAATTTGCCTCGATGTCGCCCGCTCTGGCTCCCAGGATACACTTAACTATAGTCGTGGCTGCCGGCCTCACATACCAGACTATAGAGTCGCCAATCAGCAGGGTGGGTTTCTCAGCGGGTGTGTCGCTGAGCGGGGAAAAACGGTTTGATATGTGAAGTGAGTGATGGTGATTCACGCGCCTTTCCCCAGCCACCCTGACTGGCCGGCTGTACGGATACTGCAGGGGGACTGCTAGCTGCAGTTACATACACAAATCTGATATATGGCCATATATTTAAATAACATATATAATATCGGTGTCCATATATGTCTTTCACATATGTGAACATATATTGGTACATATTTGGAACATATATTTTAAAATATTACAAAAATGGCCCCTTTTATATATGGAAAATATATGTGGTACATATATGTATGGCATATTCAGCACATATATTTTTCAAACATAGATGTCACATATATTAGTATAGCATCAATGTTGGTATATGAAATAGCAATATATTGCTCATTATATGTATTTGACTTGTATATAAAAATAAGTCATTTCCATACATAAGTAATATATGTCATATCTTAATATTGCAAAGATGGCTACTGTCATATATGATATATTCAAATATGACCCATATATTTCTCCGAGATGTCTGATACTGATATGATACTGACATCAAATTAGATATTACTCTCAAAATAAGACCAGTTATACATGTCAGTTTAAAAGGATTATTTATTTGTTTTTGCTTTTTTCAACCTACACCCTTTTTTTCCATCTACTTTTATCTAAATGAGTGGTGGGATTTGCAATATTTGCAATTGCTCCTGTACAAAGGGAGGAGCAATTGCAAATATTGCAAATCCAACCACTCTTTTAGATAAAAGTAGATGGTAAAATAGGGTGTAGGTTGAAAACAAAAAACAAAGAATCTCTTTAAATTTTAAGGACATTTAAAACCATAAAAATACACTGTAGAAATGCATAGCTTTCTTAAAACTTTTATTTTTTTTCTATGTTACAACACAACATCACATCCCTGAGTGCAGCAATGATTGAATCTTGAACTATCAAATATTTGAATGAGCGAACATTTGAAAGAACTCTGAGCTTGATTTGAACTTGAACTGAAATTTCAAATTTATCAAAATGTTTCAAGCACTCTCCTCGCTCCTCCTCCTCTTTGCCAAATATGCCGTTATCTCAGCCAATTTACAATTTACTGCTGTTCCAATGGCTCCCCGAGTGGTTGCTGGATGCCGGTCCATCACTGCATCTGATGAAATGCAGAGGAAGTATGTCATACACTAAACAGGGTTAAGTTTAAAGCTTCACAACAAAGAACACAAACCAGGGCTTAAAGTGGGAAAATTCCTGTGCCTGAAACCTTTTAGAGGCTGACAGCAGGTATGGGGACAGTGGGGTGCACTTTGAGAGTATCAATCTAGTATCAAATCAAGAAGCTAGTGACCAGGGCCAGCCTAATATCTTTGGGGTCCCTAAACTTGAAGTCTAAGCCTATATGGCTGCAACTGAATATCCTCGTGCCTGAATTCAGGGACTATGCCTGAGAACTTTAAGCTTCAGTTACTCAGGCTAGGGACATTTTTATTCAAGATATTGCCTCCTACTGACAATCAGTACTCGAGTTGAGGGGGGATGAGGGCGGATGGCATCCCCCCTGAAATAAAAACGATCAAAATCATCCCCCCTGTAAAACTGCCATCCCCCCTTTCCATCCCTCCCCTTTTTACAGTAAATGTTGTGAATATAACTTATAATTATTTCATCATTAGAAAGTAGTTCGCATGTTGAGCAAAAGAAATAATAAAATCTGAGGGCACAGGGGCACGCGAACATGCAATGACGCAACATGATTGTTATTTATAATTGGTTAATTGATGCCTGAGGGAGCGGCACGAGCTGCTGCGCAGAGCGACATATTGAGGATTAACTGCACTGCAACGTGAGCATGAGGAAACGAGCGGCTAGACAACAAGATGTCAGGGAGTTTTTTAAAAAGACTAAAATTACAGGTGAGCTATAAATCAAGAATCTCAATCATTACTTTTTATTAATCTATACAAAAGTCGCCAGACTCGCCACAGGTTGCACAATAACAACACAGCTAGTTTTCCAAGCTTGCTGTGTAGCCTGCAAACTAGCTGAGACAAACTCATGTTAACGTTCATCTCTCTTGTTAACTAGCTTGATTAAAACACAGGACTTGTCATTCAGTCACGTTAGATTCTGGTTTATGAGTGTGGCAAACATAAAACAGATATTTACTCTTAGCATTAGACGTGAGTTTGTCTCAAATATTTGACCAGAATTAATGATGAAATATTCTTCACACGGCTATATTATTTTCATCAATAGGACTCGTCAGCCAACAAAAATAAGTGAAGATGTTAGCTAAAATTCAGATGTTCAAGGCAGGTGACATTAAAGAGTTTTCCCCCCTCCTGAGGCCTGTTGCTGTGGCCTGTAATTTAATATTACAGTGAATATGATAAATGTGATTTTAACCTATACTGTACATTCTGTCTATTATCCAAGAGCAAGGTCATGTGCCTTTAGCATGACATGTCTGCTCATTCTATCAAACCCTATAATGTTATTTTCTTCACATAGAGGAAAGCCATGGCCAGGAAGCAGGAGGATCAAGAGCAGAAGGTACAGGTTTGATTATTAAACCTTTAGGGTTTAGACCAGGGGTTATTTTAATTGGGGATTCCCTGTAATTGACTTTTTTTCCCCTCACAATAACTGAAAAATCTGAAGACTGTTAGTAATCTTTTAATGTAATTAAATAATTGTTAATGTAGAAACTGATAACAAAATCTTCATGACTGTCAAAATGACCAATTGCAAAAAAAGTCTAGTGCAACTTCTAGTTTACACACTTACCCTTTTCAATTCATACGTAGGCCTATTAGTATGTAGCTCATTATTTCAGTGGCTATAAGGCACATTAATCTATTAATCTTCAAAGTCACTGCTTAGCTAACAATCAGAAAGCAAGAACACGAAAAATTGTCCACAAAAAACATGATTACGACAGTCTTTGGAAACTGCTATGAGATACTGAGACTTGAAACTGAGAAACTAAAAACTGTGCACCAGAGGGGAGAAAAGGAAAAGTATTGTAAAATGTTGAGAGAGTTTTTCTGTACTTCTGTACTGTCTTTAATAACACAAAAGAGATAATTGTTATGATTTTGCACTTAAAATAAACTTGGCTTGACTTGATTTGAGAGGATTCAGAAGTCTTATTTACAGTGTTCTTTTGATAATGAATTTACACCCCTGCCCCTGCCACTTCTTTTTTTTTAAGTGAAAAACTTTGACCATCCCCCCTGAATTTTTTTTACAACTCGACTACTGCTGACAATGACCACTAGATGGCACTGCTTGCACCTAACTTACTGCATGAGAAGTGTGCGAAAGACTTTAGAAATAGGACTGTGCTGTATGCGCAAACAATAGCCATGCTCACCAAAGATTGTCTTCATTTTGACATCATCTAAGGCCTGGCGTGCCTCTCCTTTCCCACCGACCTTAGCTTCGCCACCTGAGGGAATGTAAGGAGAGTTGTGAAAGGAGAATTTGCCGTCTTCTATTCCACATCCATTACCACCATAAATACATAGTAACGTCTCATCAGAAATAATCATGTTCACATTGAAAGTAGACCCACTCGCACCTCACGGGAGTAATACTATCACTCACTTGCAGCAGATCACTGAATAAAACCACGTGTTCTTTACTTCCTCCATTGAGGAACTAGGTTTTATTACACAGTTCTAATGGCGCAGTTTTCGAGTTATTAGTCAAACACCGTCTGTTACCAAGGAAACAGATATAACGCTAGCTAAAAGTTTCTTATTTCGAGAGTGTATCGCTTCACAATATGAATATATTGTGATTAAATCTTTTATTTTGTTGGTAATCTGTTGAATAATCACAATATTACATGAGAGGGTGTACTTTAACATGATTTGAGCACTTCAGTGATGCCAATGGACCACATCACTGTCATGCTCAAATCATGTTAAGGCACACCCTCTTGTGTAATATTGCTTAAGTGACCTGCTGCAGGCAAGTCATATTACTTAACCCGACAGAACCATACAGACGTCGTGTGTTGAATCTGATGCCAGATATATGCTGTAACTCTTACTAACCTCTTAAATTGCTTGTTGCGAGTATTTCTATGTCAAACACTCTAAGCAGCAGAATCCTGGCCATCGCCGTACCTGTGTTTGCCTGCATGGCTGAGCGGTAAACATTTTTGGGGGCCCTAACCCCAGACCCCGGATAAATTTCCACCTGCAAAGGATCAGAGAAAAAACAGATTTCAAAGCACAACAGTTTAGGATATGCAAGGCTCAATACTTACAGGGATACTTTGTTTTTTTTCCAACCTGGACCCTATTTTCCCATCTACTTCTATCTAAATGAGTGGTGAGATTTTCAATTGCTCCTCGCTTCGTACAGGAGCAATTGCAAATATTGCAATCTCACCATTCATTGAGATAAAAGTAGATGGAAAAAACAAAGTATCCGTTTAAACTGACATGTGTAATAACTGGTCTTATTTTGAGAGTAATATCTAATTTGATGTCAGTATCATATATGCCCAGGTATCTCGGATCAAATTTGAATATATCATATACAGGCTTGTGGAGTAATGGACTACATGTAATGAGATTATGTAATCAGGATACAAAAAAAAAGATAATTGTATTCCATTACATCACAGAGGAAAAAGATGTAATCTGATTACAGATAAATTTAGCAAAAATGGGGATTACTCTGCAGGATTACAATTTATAATACATTTGGAAAATAAAGAACAATATACAACCTAAACTGACAAACTTATACTACTAAAAGTTTATGTCAGTTTATTTGAAGTTTGAGTGTGAAGTGTGAATAACATGATGTTGCATAACAAAGTACATTTAAATGTACATGATTACTGATATTAATCTAAATGTACATTTGTACAAAAAAGGAAGAAGTAGTGAACAAATAATTAATAAATCTAAAACCATCAAAACATCATATTAGGCAAAAAATTCACCATATTTGGTATTAAAGTAATATTGTAGTAACTGGATTAATTACTGATTACATTTTTAAACAGGTAATCAGTAACTGTATCAGAATATATTTTTAAAGAAACCCTAAATGAGTGCTGAGATTTTCAATATTTTCAACTGCTTCGGTACGAAGTGAGGGACTGCAGCTCCAAAATTGTTTCAATGTATTACAATGTTGCCCCATTTAATTACATTGAAACAAGCTTTGGATCTGCATTGGTGATTTCAAGCAAAACAGAAACTCACACATTGAGGTGATAGTGGGGTCTCACTGGCTGGTGCCGGTGCTGGTCTTGCAGTCATCTCTTGGACCTGCTGGCTTATCTTTGGAAGCTCTGAATCAAGGGGGAAACAAACAAAAAGGTAAGATGAAAGAAAATTTTGTCTGATCAAGTTTCATCATATTGACCTTATAGTCATGGGTTTCAAATGTAGTCCTAGACCTGCTATGTTGGGTACCACCAACACGGGAGTTTAATTCTGTTTGATTCACACCTGTGTTGCTACCCAACATGGCAAGTGTATGACTACATTGCCAGCTGCAAAGCATGAATTGTTATGATCATACCACTGAAAACAAAATTCTTGAGCTCCTGCAGCTCATGCCGAAGAAGCTGTAGCTCTTCTGTAGTCCTATCTTTCTCTGACCCCTGTAAGATCCCCCAGTTTTGGTTCAGTCTCTGACTAGCAGAGTCTGTCACCGGGACCAGCTCTCCGTCTCTTCAGGTAAGAAGTTGCGGTCTAGGAGAGGTTCCTCGCTAGATTTCCTCAACTTATTTAAGCTGGTGTCGAGGAGATACGCCTAGCTCTCACTGCTTACCTCCAAACGTATGCCCCGCTCACTCCAATAACTGTCCTCCGAGGAATAGCCGGGTGGCTCGAAGTCCAGCTATCGGTCACGTCTGTGAACGGCAGCTCTCCTCTTAAGATCTGGGCACTTGTTACAAACTAGGAAAACTTTAGTGGCTCGGACAGCAAGCCTCAGGGACAATTTGACAATATTGTGACTAGAATAACCCATAAGAACCTGTGTGTTAGTGCAGAGGCATAAACAAGTCTTCAAAATTCTGGATACAGATGTAATGTCCACAACGACATCTTATGATAGTTTTTATATTTATTAAAGCAGATTAGCAAGGTTAAGCAACAGCATTGATTGGTTATACAATTTATAATTCTACATAAAGAGGCAAATTAAAGCTGTGGCTTACGAATCAGTTCATCTGGTTGGTCCAAGGACAGGCTGAGAGACACATGTGGCCACTATGCGTGTTCAAGGCCGCTGGGCAGGGTGGAGAGAGAGAGCGCCTGGTCAGGCCCCCGGGGAACCCTGGTTGGCCCCCCCCCCTCCTCCTTACTAGCGGTGAGCAAGGCTAACCAAAAAGGCTCCAATTATTCCTTCAAGAATTGGGGAAAATTCGTAGATCCTGTTCCAAGCGTCTTTCTGTCTTCTTTTCTTGAAGAAAATCCTTCCAGTTAATCCTCCGGATGGGGGTCGCTCGTCCAGGTCCCAGCTAGTCCTTCTTCTTCTGAAGTCGCTCCAGGAATCCACACAGAGTCCCTCTGCCTTCTCTTTTTATGCGCTCTCTCTCTCTCTCTCTCTCCTTCTCTCGTCCAGCTTGCCCCAGCCCCGAACTGTCCCCTTTCGGCCTTTCACACTCTTGATTGGTTCTCTCACCTTTGCATATGCATACATAATTTCCCTCAAACTCACATGACACTTCTGATTGGTTATTCACATATACAGGGGCGTGCATAACTTTACATAATCCGTCCTTTACATCATGCATAATTCACAGGCCATGTCCCACAATAATTTCATAGGTTTACAGATCAGCAGGGGCGTTCACCTTAATCATCATGACATCATGGCACCACCAGACTCACAAGGTCACTTTGTTTACTTGGCCATATAGCTCGTTAAGCTAAAGCTTATCAGCTAACGCTAATCCTTATTCAATGATTTATACCTCACATCTGTCTTATAATGTCCTTAATTGAGCCATTGCTGGATTGATTCAGTTTCACCCTTTTTTACTGCACAAAGTCCAGTCACGGCGTCACTGCTGAGGTCTCCTGAGGTCAGCGTGCCCCCGCTACTGTCCGCACCTGGCTGACTGTTTTTCGCCATTGTTGTGTCTTGGTGGCCCGGAGCTGGCAGAATTATTTTGAAACTCGGCTTTGTTGACATTCCAGTGAGGAACACGCTCTGCTCTGTCTCTGTCCGTTTTGACCCAACAAAAATAAGTTTCTCTTTTAACATACACTAACTAACACAGATCTATTACCAAAATTACTAATACATCTTGTTTCTGATCATTGACTAGAATCACACACACATTTCATACATTTCATTGATTAGGAATTGATTACAACTCACGTAAATCACCACTCTTCTGTTACTTCACTTGTTTTGACTAGTACTGGCTTGTGCTTACATTACATCACCTGCTGCTGCAGGATCTCTCCTCTGTTTTGATAAACATAGCCGTTGTTTTCATTCCACTGGGCACACAGTGACCCACGGTCGCTTACCTCAGCTCACAGTTAATTACGACACAGAGCGAACATGGATCTATCCCCCATCATTTCTGATCATTAATTATTGAATCACACATGTCATTGCTTATAGATTGATTCCAAATCACATTAATTACCACTTTTACTGTTACTCCACTCCGGCCTATGTTTTGACTAGCACTGGCCTATATACCTCATGTCACATCAGTCTCTCCTCTCACACTTCAACACACAGAGTTAATAGTGATTATTGATTAGAAGCTGAGCTGATTCCAACGATCTCTCAGGGTCACTTGACACCCCTGACGCTGGGATAGGGAGGCCGCGATCTGCTGGTTTTGGAGTTGTTTTGCTGCAGCTTTATCCTAATGATGTATGATGAAAGACAATCACCCACTCAAGGTCTATCAACCATTATCCTACACTCATTCACAGCTTAACAACATGCAAGCAATTGTCCATAAAAAGTTACTCAAGTTTTGGATCAACATAAGAAAAAATGTTGACCTGAGGGAGGGTGGGGTTGTCAACACACACAGCCCTAAACATCTTATTAATTTATGAATTTTCAGTGCACCCAGCCTCCTCTCACCACATTACTTACACACATACAGAATAACAACAGTCTGTGGGAAATAAGATCCAGGTAGAAAAAAATGAATATTAGCCTTACGTTTGCTTCATTTTAGCTCACCTTGTTGCGGTTAACCAGTGCAACCTTGGTTTGTGCATCTTTGGTTGGATGGTCATCTAAAAACGTCTTGGGGATGCTCTGGCGTTTTGAAGGATGATCGTCTTCCTCGTTGTCCTCACTGATGAATTCATCAGAGTCTTCCATAATGGATGGATTATACACGCTCAGCGTTGATTCCTTGTCTGCAGTTTAACCCTTGTGTGGTGTTAGGATTTTCTGCACTCTCGGGGTGTTATGGGGACACGCTGTCTTCACTGGAGGGTTACTGGTGCATTGCTGTGATGTCACTGACCTTCCCTGTACTGACTGTCACCTTGGGGGGCGGAGTTTTGCCATCCTGCATGCGACAAATCCCACAACTTAGCCCTTGTGAGGGCCACTGTCTTCACCAGTGTGTTACTTGTGGGTGGTTTCTGACCAGTCCCCAATCTACATTGGTCCAAGGGGGTGGAGTCTGACCTCCATGCCACTATTGATACTATTATTAGACCATATCAGGTACCATGTACCGTGACCTCTTCTATATTATCTATAAATACATCACATACAGTAAAACAGTTATGATCAATACTGCAGTCAACTTGCTTATAAATAAAAGAAAGCAGGCCTTCAGTACTATTGATATTTATTGCATGGAATTGATTTCACAGGGGCTTGATTGTGGGATTTGTGTTGCGGGTGGCGTGGTAGCGAAACCCCACCCCCTTTGATCAAGGGTGGTTGTGGGACAGTAAGGTGCACTCAGGGCTGTCCCTGTTGACCCCCTGGTGCATGCATCATGTCTCTAGCACACACAGGGGCTGGGATGTAGGATTCCTGTTGCATAATGGCGTGGTAGCGAAGCCCCGCCCCCTTTGATCAAGGGTGGTTGTGGGACAGTAAGGTGCACTCAGGGCTGTCCCTGTTGACCCCCTGGTGCATGCATCATGTGTCTAGCACACACAGGGGCTGGGATGTAGGATTCCTGTTGCATAATGGCGTGGTAGTGAAGCCCCGCCCCCTTGGGTCAAGTTTGATTGGGAAAAATATATCCCTCACTCCACCCTCTGTTCAGGTATTCTAGTCTCTGGTAGAAGGAAGGCAAGTAAAGGTATGCAACAATCTATATCAATCAATCAATCAATCAATCTTTATTTGTATAGCGCTTTTCATGCAAAAACATGCAACACAAAGTGCTTTACAGAATTAAAAACAAATAATCACAATAAAACCCCTTCCCTCCCACCCTCCATACTAAACAAATATACACACACAATCACAACCAATAGGGCGACATGGCATGGCACTGAGGATCAAGGAAAAACGCCACCTTTTGGGCCATCCACACTGGGAGGAGCCGCAGGCCTTATCAGGGTGACCGGCACCTGGGCCCCCCGACTCCAACTGACAGGCGGACCCCCAGATCAGTAGGAGGAACCCCCAGCCAGCCAGGCCAGAGGGACCCAAGGACAGCACCCCCAGTCACCTGACACAGCTCCCAGTGTGGAGGACCCCCCTGAGGAAACACTGGAGTTAAAAGATAATGACTAAAAGCATAAAATAGCAAGATAAAAGCAGCTAAAAGCAGATAAAAGCATCATCCTAAAAAGCAAGTTAAAAGGAGCAACATAAAACAGGATAGCACCAGATAAAAATGTAAGAAGAGTTTAAAATATTAATTAAAAGCCTGATTAAAAAGGTGTGTCTTTAGTCTTCCTTTAAAAATATCAACAGTCTCTGCTGTCCTGAGGCCCTCCGGCAGGCTGTTCCACAGGTGGGGGCCATAGTGGGTAAATGCTGCCTCACCGTGGGTTTTTGTTCTAGGTTTTGGTATGGTTAAAAGGCCAGTGCCGGAGGACCGCAGGGTCCGCGAGGGTTGATATGGTAAAAGCAAGTCAGATAAATAAGAGGGCGCAAGGCCATTAAGACATTTAAAAACCAGTAAGAGAATCTTAAAATCGATCCTGAAGCGGACGGGGAGCCAATGCAGCGACTTTAAAACTGGCGTAATGTGTTCCCGCCCTCTGGTCTTCGTCAGCACGCGAGCGGCTGAGTTCTGTAATAATTGGAGATTTACAATACTCTTTTTGGGAAGACCAGAGAGCAGGGCATTACAATAATCCAGGCGACATGAAATAAAAGCATGCATTAGCACCTCCGTACTGGCCTGAGAGAGAAACGGGCGGACTCTGGCTATGTTCTTAAGGTGATAAAAACCTATTTTTGTTATATTTTTGATATGTGGTATAAAATTTAGCTCAGAGTCAAAAATCACGCCCAAATTCTTTACTGATTGGGTCGGTTTAAGATCCTTTAGTTTTGGTAAAAGTTTCTCTCTCTGGCCTTCAGGATCTATAACTAAAACCTCAGTTTTGTCCTGGTTGAGCTGTAGGAAATTCTCTGCCATCCATGACTTGATGTCTACAATGCAGTTAAAAAGGACATCAATTGGTCCTGTGTCATCAGGAGCCACGGCGATGTACAGCTGTGTATCATCAGCATAACTGTGGAAGCTGATGCCGTATCTCCTAATGACGTCCCCAAGGGGAAGCATGTAAAGATTAAAAAGAAGTGGACCTAAAATTGAGCCTTGGGGAACCCCACATTCAATTTCATGGGGTTCTGAGGAACATGTATCCATACTTACATAAAAGCATCGGTCTGTGAGATAGGAAGAAAACCAGTTAAGAACAGTACCAGAGAGGCCGACCAGGTGTCTGAGTCTATTTAATAAAATGCGATGGTCTACTGTATCAAAAGCGGCACTTAGATCCAGTAGAACCAACACCATGAGCTTTTTATTATCTAAATTCCACCTGATGTCATTTAAAATCTTTAAAAGTGCTGTCTCGGTACTGTGGTTCCTCCTAAAACCAGACTGATGTTTCTCTAAAATGCTATTTCTGTTTTAAAAAGTCATTAAGTTGGTTAAAAACCAGTTTTTCTAAAATTTTACTTAAAAATGGTAAGTTGGATACTGGTCTGTAATTATTAAGAACGTTTGGGTCTAAATTGCTCTTCTTCAGAAGGGGCTTCACCACCGCCGTTTTAAAGGCGGTAGGGAAGACACCCGTCTGAAGAGAGCAATTCATGATGTTTAAAAACTGCTCCTCGAAGACTCCATAAAACGATTTTAAGAGTGATGTGGGAATTGGATCTAAAAGGCAGGTTGTTGGGTTTACTTGGGAGAAAACTCTACCAAGTGTCCTTGCATCAACCAGGGCAAAACTCTCCAGCGTCTCCTCAGGCAAGGACAACAGTCTAGGTGCGTTAACAGGCAAAACTTTCTGGGATAACATACTCGATCTGATGTCCTTAATTTTAGTTCTGAAGTGGTCTGCAAAGTTTTCACAAAGATCATCCGTTGGTGTCTTAAAAACTTTATTAAAATTAGTGCCTGTTAAAATATTAAAGGTGGAGAAGAGGAACCGGGGGTTGTTTTTATGGTTGGTGATGAGTTGTGAGAAATGGGAGATTCGTGCCTTTTTTACTGCGTTATTGTAGGTTTTGAATTGTTGGCGTAAAATCTCATAATAAACTGTTAATTTACTTTTTTCTCCATCTTCTCTCTGCACTCCTGCATTTTCTTTTCAGTATGTTAACTTCATCTGTTTTTCTCCACGGAGGTGTAGGTTTTCTTTTTATTGTTTTAGTTACAGGTGGAGCTACTGAGTCCAGAGTTGACTTTAGTTTACTGTTAAAATTGTCAACGATAAAATCACAAGGTGCAGGTAAAACTACAGCAGGAGTGCTCTGTAAAATCTCAATAAAATTTGCAGCCACTTCAGAAGTTAGGTAGCGTTTCCTGACTGTTCTCACCGAGGCCTCCTCCTGGTTAAAACTGGTGATGTTAAAAAATACACAGTAGTGGTCGGACACAGCCAGGTCAACAACAGAGGACACACCGATGGACAGGCCATGAGTTATGACCAGGTCCAGGGTGTGTCCTCTGTTGTGAGTTGGCTGTGTGACGTGCTGTTTAAAATCAAGACAATTTAAAAGGTTTAAAAACTCTCTGGATACTGGATCCGAGGTATCATCAACATGTACATTAAAATCACCAGTTATTAAAATCCTGTTATAAGAAATGTGAATTTCTGATAAAAGTTCAGAGAATTCACTGATAAAAGAACTAGAGTGATGAGGTGGTCTGTATACAGTAATACAAAGAATCGGAGGGCTGCTAAAAGTAAAGGCATGGTGCTCAAATGACTTGTAACAGTTAAAAGACACTCCATTTGAGGTCAGTGAGTCATTTATAATTGATGCTGTTCCACCTCCTATATGGTCCTATTCCAATGTTCACACTAAAGCTGTAGAGTAGACTACTGCCCTATTGTTTTACATTGGGGTCCTTTGGACCCAAACACCCTGAGTGTGATGTTAATGTGAAGGGGGGGTGTAGAGTGGGAGCTCCCCCCAAAAAAGTTATCCTCCATGCCCCTCACATAAAATAAGCCAAGGACAATGAGTTTCAAGTTGAAAAAAGCATTACTTGTATGATTTTTATTTTAGTAAAGATTGAAAATGGGTCCAAAAGACCCTAACATCGCACAAGGGTTAAAACAAAATTAAGTTAATCGTGACCAATGGAGTAACATTATACTAGGTACATTAATTTTGGCTAGCTAGCTAACATTAGGCATTTAGTCCAGTTTGACGCAAGTTAGCTAGCTGCGTTAGCTAGCTAGTTAACGTTAGCTAAGGCGAACAGAAAGCTGTCTGAAAAATAGTCTTGTCTACGTTATGTTACACATGTATTTTTCATTGTGAACTGGGGACATGACTGAAAGTACTAGCTAGCGTTAAGTAACATTAGCTACGTTATATTCCAACTAACATTAACGTCACCCACCTGCAATTTTTAGTACTTTTGCCATGTAAGTAGGAAAGCCGCCATTTGGTGCCCTTCCCGTGCCCCATTCCACAGCGAACTCATCCCCGCGGGTGATTTCTCCATCGAGGAATTTGGTTTCATCAAAATTACGAATCTTCTTTGTGTTAACAACACTTCGTTTACCGTTATCACTACCGCCACACCACTGAACCAGGGCATACATAGCTACCGGTAAAAATGATGTTCAAGATGACAAACCGTTAAAATTTGAAAATGTAGCTGATTGCTATTCGCGAGGACCCCACCCTTGCGCACAGCGATGGAGTGTGCCAGGGCTGACGTCAAAATCCAGAAGAGTAAGTGAATGGGATTTTTGCATTGCGTTTTGGATTATGTCAGAAAGTTTATGGTGTGGAATAAATAGCTGAGTGATACACATCCTGGGAGTTGTCTCTGAATCAAGATCAAACACATGCGTTAGCAACAATACATGGTGTCAGAATTCAACAACCCACGACAGGAAGAGTCAATAGAGGAACTGTGATATTCCTGCACGGTTTGGTCGTGGAGGTGAGAAAGCAAAGTCAGCGAAAGCTAAGACGCTAGCGACCTAGCTAACAACGCCGACATGGACCACATCTTTACAATCACACCACCCGGAGCTTTTGACTTCGAGCCAAGATCGTGGCCTGCCTGGATTAAACGATTTGAGCGCTTCAGACTTGCTTCTGGACTGAAGGATAAAGAGAGTGCTTACCAGGTGAACTCTCTTATTTACACAATGGGTGAGAAGGCAGATGACATTTTGAACTCCTTTAAGTTAGAGGCAGATAAAGTGGACAATTATGACGAAGTTAAGATGGCTTTTAATGAGCACTTTGTTGGCACCCACAACTTAATTTATGAACGTGCCAAATTCAATAAGAGATGTCAAGAAGTTGGCGAATCTGCTGATAACTTTATTACTTCCGTGCACAAGCTGGCGGAACACTGCAATTTCGGTGTCTTGCGCGAGGAACTGATCCGACACAGGATTGTAGTGGGCATACGCTATGCTAGACTGTCTGAAAAAATGCAGCTAAATGAAAAGTTGGATTTAAAGACGGCCATAACACAAGTTAGGCAGCACGAAGAGGTAAAAAAGCAACAGGCAGTTCTACGGTCAGCCGAAGCATCGGGGCAGGTGGATGCAATATCCCATAACAATAGGAGAAAGACGAGCGGGAAAAAGTCTGCGCAGGGCAGCGCATTCAGCCCCTCTCACTTGCAGCATACAGGCGCCAAGTCAAAACAGTGTGGATGTTGAGTGCAGAAAATGTTTAAAGAAGGGACACTTTGCTATAGTGTGCAGATCAGTCCAAAAATTAGAATCTATAGAGGAGGACAATTCAGTAGCTTATTTAGGAGCTGTGAACCACCCACAGTCATCTACATGGACTGAGACACTTACTGTAAATGGTGGGCCTGTACGTTTTAAAGTGGACACTGGTGCTTCTGTGACCGCCATTCCTGAAATGGAATATGATGAACACAATTATGGCGCTTACACAGCAGCACGTAGACCTCTCCTGGGGCCAGCAAGCCAACCTCTGAACGTCATAGGGCAAGTGACTGCAGTCATCCGGAGGGGAGAGAGAAAGATTGAGGAGGAGGCCTTCATTGTTAAAGATCTCACCACATCTCTGCTGGGCCTTCCTGCCATCCGGAGACTCCACATGATCCCTCAGCTAAACAGCATAGATGACACAGAGGCTTTGTTCTGCTCAACATACCCAGATGTCTTCCAAGGGCTAGGCCGGCTCCAGGGTGAATACAAAATCAAGCTCAAAGAAGATGCCCTGCCCTATGCACTCTCAGCACCACGGAGAGTGGCCATCCCGCTCCGCGCCAAGGTGAAAGAGGAGCTAGATAGAATGGAGAAGTTGGGGGTCATAGCCCGCGTGGAAGAACCCACAGAGTGGTGCGCAGGCATGGTGCCAATTGTGAAGCCCTCAGGAAAAATACGCATCTGCGTAGATCTGACTCACCTGAATGAAAATGTCATCAGAGAGAGACACATTCTACCGGCAGTGGATGAAACGCTGGCTAAATTGGAAGGAGCCAAATTCTTCACCAAGTTGGACGCAACGTCAGGCTTCTGGCAGGTGCCACTACACAAAGACTCGATGTTGCTGACAACCTTTATCACGCCAGGGGGCCGCTATTATTTCAAAAGGTTGCCCTTCGGCATATCGTCTGTCCCTGAACATTTTCAGAAGAGGATCTCCCAGCTCATGGATGGCATAGATGGCGTCCTTTGCCACGCAGATGATGTCCTTATCGTAGGACAGGACAGGGCAGAGCATGACAGCAGACTACACAGAGTGCTGCAGAAGTTCAGAGAGGCTGGGCTCACTCTCAATGAAAAATGCAGATTCAGTCTGACTGAGATTCGGTTCCTCATTCATGTCATCAACGCCCAGGGCATCAGAGCAGACCCAGACAAAATTAAGGCGATCCTTGACATGCCTGAACCAAGGGATATGGCGGATAATCGCAGCTTCATGGGCATGGTGAATTTTGTTGGCAAATTTTTCCCCCACCTGCCTGACCTCACAAAGCCCATTCGTGACCTGCTGAAGACCGAGAACAGCTGGATATGGGGGCCACCCGAGCAGAAAGCATTCAGAGAGACTAAGAGAGAACTGGGGTCAGAGACTGTGTTAGCCCAATACAGCCCAAACCATGAAACCATGGTGTCTGCAGATGCCTCCTCATATGGGCTAGGGGGGGTCTTGACACAAAAACAGCCAGACGGTGAGTGGAGACCTGTTGTCTTCATTCCACGAAGCCTCACCAAAGCTGAATCAAGATATACCCAAATTGAAAAAGAGGCATTGGCGTTAACATGAGCATGCGAGCGCCTGCGAGGGTACCTTAGTGGTCTGGATTTTACCATTAGAACTGACCAAAAGCCACTCCTCACACTTCTGAAGTCCAGAGCGCTGGACGACCTGCCGCCAAGGATTATCAGATTCAGACTCAGGTTGCTCAGATTCAGCTTTAATATCATCCATGTCCCAGGTAAAAACGCACTGACGCACTGTCGAGGGCGCCTCTTCCAGCCACAGGCACAGAGGTGGAACATAACCTGGAAAAAGAATCCCAAGCTTACCTGGACAGCGTGGTGGAAAGCCTGCCAGCCACAACGACAAAGCTGGACCAGATTAAAAGTGCCCAACACTCTGATGATGCTTGCAAATGCCTCAGCCGTTACATTGCAAACGGCTGGCCTGAACACAGACGTGACGTGTATGAACTGCTGCTACCCTACTGGCCGGACAGGTCATGCCTGCATGTAGGAGGAGGACTGCTCATGAAAGGTGAGAGACTGATCATTCCAGAGCACATGAGGTCTGAAATCCTCCAGAGACTGCACCAGGGACATCAAGGCATAAACAAATGTCTAGCCAGGGCCAGAGAATCAGTCTGGTGGCCTGGCATCACATCCGCTGTGAAGCAAATGGTGGAAGGATGCGAAACATATGCACGTGACGCTCAGGCACCTGTGGAGCCACTCCTCACTACTGAGCTCCCAAGCAGACCCTGGCAGAGAGTTGCAGCAGATCTGTTCCAGTGGCAGAATGGGAACTACTTAGTTCTGATTGACTACTTTTCTTCGCTATATGGACGTTTGCACGCTGCCCAACACATCTGCAAAACAGACAATAGCCAGATTCAAAGCTGTGTTTGCCAGACACGGCTGCCCTTAAGTATTGGTCACGGACAATGATCCCCAGTTTTCATGTATGGAGTTCTGTCAGTTTGCACAGGACTACGATTTCACCCACGTGACAAGCAGTCCCCATTATCCCCGTAGCAACAGGGAGGCAGAACGCGCTGTGAGAACGGTCAAGGCTCTCCAGAAGAAGGACTTTCACAAGGCTCTACTAGCCTACAGGGCCACTCCACTGGCCCATGGGTTCTCCCCATCCCAGCTGCTGATGGAAAGAAGAATCAGAACTTCAGTTCCAGTGTCTCCGTCACAGCTGCAACCACAGTGGCCAGATCTACCAACATTCAGAAGGAAGGACGCTGCGGTGAAGCTGCAACAACAACAGGTGTACAACCGGAGACATCGCACTCAAACCCTGCCACCTCTTCAGCCGGGACAGCAGGTGTGGGTCAGACCTACAAACATCAGAGGGACCGTTGTGGGGCCGGCGCACACACCTCGCTCGTATGAAGTGGAGACAGCAGAGGGAGGACAGCTGCGACGCAACCGCTCTCATCTCAGGGAAGTACCAGTACCTCCAGAACCAGGTGAGACTGTAACAACTAGGTCTGGGAGACCATCTAGGCCTCCAGAAAGATTGGACCTTTGAACATTGGACACAGTAAAAGAAAAAAAAAAAAGAAAAATACTTGAGCTGTAAAAGAAAAAGAAAGATGTTATGTTTCTGTTCTGTTTGAGAAGCAATGTCATGATATGGTATGCAGATTAGTCAATGCAGTAATACAAGATGGCTATAAAGTACCATTTCTTTGTTAGGTTTTATGATCCAATGCTGGAGCTTTAGGTTTTGAATAGTGGATAAAAGTGAATTCTTAAGTTGATATGGTAAATGAAAATAAGTATATAGCCATACTGTTGAAAAAAATGTTATGTTAATGGTTTGCCTAAAATAGAAAAACTGCCAGCTAAAAGGGGGAGATGTAATGGTTGGATATGACCAGCAGGGGGCTGGGTGTAGACAGATATAACAGGAAAAAGGCATCAGGTGTAGAAGAAGAGTTTGGTTGTGGAATAAATAGCTGAGTGAAACACATCCTGGGAGTTGTCTCTGAATCAAGATCAAACACATGCGTGAGCAACAATACATATGGTACTTAGAGGTTTTTTTCAGAGAGATCATCCTAAGACATGAACACCTTTTATACCATATTTGAAGCTTAAATGCGATCGCCAGAAGTAAAAAGCTAACATTAGCCTTTCACGGACTAATGATGCGTTCGATTGCACTCGAAACTCGGAAAGATCCGACCTCCGAATTGGAAGAGTGATACTTACTTAATTACTTACAGCATATGACGTTTCTCTCTCTCTCCCTTAAGTAGCTGATGTACTTCCCCAAAAGTATTTTTAAATGCTCGAAAGACATCCACAAAAACATCAACTTACTCTGGCCGATCATGTTTTCCGTGGTGGCGCAATGAAATGCATTTACCTTGCAATCGAATGCAGCACAACGCAAAGTAGCCTATCATGTTGTAGTTGCAGCCAAATGGAAGACCTCTCGACCTGCTCAGAGGCATAACGGAGTAACCCCGTCGCTCATTTATTCGATTTCAGGGGGGCAAGGGGAGGATGTATTTGCCGTAACATTAACCAGCCTTACCATCATAACCATGGAGTACAGAAAATATCTAAAGGATGGGGCTGCAATTCCAACTCAAACGAAAAGGTGGAGAAGGTAACGCATTATTGCATTAAGGGTTGTGTATATTCTCGCAGCAATGTCTTGTCGCTGGTATGCCGCAGTTATTTTGGATTTATGCCCAAACGCGGTCTCCACTGTGTTATTCCACGCCACAACGCGAGAGCGACAATCACGAACGAGCTAAACTTACTAAACTTATCTCTTGTGTTTTTCCACTTCCTCGCTGTCTCGGCCATATCTAGACCCACATTCATCGCTATCTCCCTTCATGAATTAATTCAATTCAATTAAATTTTATTTATATAGCATCTGTTACAATGACAATTGTCTCTAGGCGCTTTACAGAGACCCAAAGCATGACCCCCGAGCAAATATCATTAACTAAGATTATAATACTAAATCCAATCAATGATAATGGCAGGTAAAAAACTCCCACATAGGGAGAAAAAAAAAACCTTTAAGCCAATTACTAGAATATGTGCTGTCTTTGTGGTGTGGAGAACAAGAATCAGATGTGGGTACTTCCTCATTTCTTCAATGACGCGCTCTTTTCTATGTAGAATTGACCAATCAGAGGCCTCCTTTCTCTCCTATCTGCGGCACTGTCTGTGTCGAGTTACAATTTTGGGTAGGCGCACCGGAGTCTGCGTAGTGTCTGCGTAGGGTGGGGGGGCATCTCTGCGTCGTCTGCATAGGTGACGCAGACGACCTGAAGTTGGAGTATAAATCAGGCTTTATGCGGACAGTAACGTTTGCCGCATCACAGCTGAACAAACTGGACAGCTTTCATTAACATTAGCTAGCTAACAATGGAAAGAAAATCCCAGTCACAGTAGCTAACTGTTGGCTAAGCTAGCTACGATAGCTGCGAGCTAACGTAAGCTAGCTAACAGTTACCTAGCTGGGACTGGACTTGGGAGTGTATTTGAGCTGCTTAACGACATTAGTTTACCCAGGCCCGCCCCCCTCCTGTTTTTCCAGGGATTCTGCCAGCTAACGTTAGGGGATGGGCTGGGTATGATTAGTGAATTGTCTTCAGCTGTTGTGTAACATAATTACAAAATCTCTTGCAGGAATGCCAGAAAGGGCATTTCAGCAGCCAGGCTACTAGGTCAACAGTGTGTTCCGACAACTCAGGTACATTATGCTTAATTACCTTCCTTTCCTCTACTCTTGAGTTGCTGTCCTGTGCTGTCCACTAATTTGGCAGGGTCAAAATCTCCAGTGTGTTTCCCAGAATTCCTGTGTGTCTGTAGTTATGGTTAACTGTGTTGGGGGTTATCCGTTACAACTAACGCATTACTGTAATCCGATTACTTTTTTGAGTAACGGAATAACTTAACGCGTTTTACGAGGCAAGTAGTAACTTTATTGTTAAATTTTCAAATGAGTAATCCGTTATTTTTGCCAGCGTTTCTCTAATACGGTTCACCAGCCAGGTTTGTGAGCATTTTTCAAGGCAAATTATTTTTGCGACTGGGACGGAAAGAGAAATCACCATGCAAACTGTATCTGTGTGTCCCTCCTCATCTCTGCCTGCGGGCTCTGTGTGTCTGTGTCCGTGTGTGTGCGCACACCCGGGTACACCACTCTAACTTTGAAAGAGCTATAAATAGGATATTGTGTATGTCATTCTTGTTTTTAGCCTTCAGGGTTTAATGAGTGTGTCCTACTCTTGCAATGGTGGTTCTGTAATAATGTAAAACAATTTGCCAGGGAATCACAAATGGGTTTTATTTTAACGGGAACAGAAAAATAATCCAAAACTAATCTAACGCTGTTACTTTTCTCAGTTAGTAATCCAGTAATTGAATGGATTACATTTAAAAGTAACGACACTGAACACTGACGGTTACATGGCACCAATGAACTGATGAAAGCTGGTTTTCTCGACTTACCAGGTTATTCAAGTCCTCATGCAAACGGCTAAACCAATATCCATTATCATTAACTGGATGCAATAATCTGTTTTCTCAGTGCATGCAAACATCAAAATCAGGTTATTTAATCAGATAATGCCAGTTACTGGCTTTGGTCATCATGTAAATGTAGCCTGTGTGTCTGTGATATGGTGTGCCCCATCCATATCATAAGTTGTCTATATAAACGGTGTGTTCTGACGACATGTAAGAGTATATGTTCTTCTTCCTCCTCACCAGCCTTGGTTACATGGTCAGGCATGAATGAATAAATGGACATTTTTATTGAATAGACTTCACAAATATAATCGAAGGTCACATGGACAGACCAGATACAATGCTTGAGTGGTTAACGAGCCAGGTCCTGCTCAAGGTTTCTTCCTCTTAAAGTGGAGTTTTTCCTTGCCACTGTTTGGCATAAAGGTTTTTTTTTCTCCCTACGTGGGAGTTTTTTTACCTGCCATTATCATTGATTGGATTTAATATTATAATCTTAGTTAATGATATTTGCTCGGGGGTCATGCTCTGGATCTCTGTAAAGCGCCTAGAGACAATTGTCATTGTAACAGACGCTATATAAATAAAATTGAATTGAACTGAATAGCACAAGTGCTAATTTTCCCCACCAGTCCATAGGAGTCTTTTATGCATTGAATACATTGCATGTCAGTCAAATGTACATAGAAAATACAGACTTGAAGTCATAATCATTCATGATCACAAGCAAGCTACTCTGTGTCTACATGTGTGCGCACTGTTGCTTTGCCTGTAACCACACTTTGAGCCCTTTGTTAAAGATGTGGAAATTAGACTCAAGTTTTAAAGCGGGTTAGCTACAAATTTAATTCCTCCAAGCCAGTAGGTGTCACACTCACACTCGCTTGCTCTTGCTCCAACCGTCAATCATACTAGTTGACAGGTATGCCAAATAGTAGAAAACACATCTGAATCGTTAAACACTAACTCGCCTGCAGACGAACCTGACAAACCTGCAGTATCACGTCTGCACCAGGAATGCTACAGTACCAGCTGACCGTTAGTTAGCATTAGCAGACATTTAGCTTACCTGTCCAGAAGGAAAGCAGCAACATCCGTGTGGCTTTTGAGCCCCATTGCTTCCTTGAATTGGCACCAACGCTGAAAAGCTTGCCAGATGTTTATTCTGGTCCTGCCCCATTCTTGGTCTGCTTGAATTTGTGACATGTAACGCTGGGGCGATGCTATTTCTCCACAGAGCTATCACGATCGGGCACCCCCTGAGCTCCGCCTACCATGACATCTAATGCTGTTGGCGCAGAGATAATTTCATGTCGACGTTCCCAATGTAACCAGATGTAAATATTTACATATTTTGGACACTTCAAAATGTATAAAATTGTTTATACAATTTTGAGTAAAAGTAATACTTTTATTCTGCACCCCTCTAGATGTTTTGTGGATGTATTTTTTGGGAAAAATTAATCATTTGATGAGAAAGTTGTAGCTGTGAGTGGCATTTTCCTTCATGTCACAGTCACACACCATTCTATACGCCGACCACGGAGCATGGGTAGCCCACATGCAGTGTCCTGGACACCCTTTTACCTTTTACCTTTCCCGACAACATAGCTTTAATATAAGGATACCCTCGTTTAGCTCAGGATGTCTGCCACAGTTCAGGTCAGGTACATAAAAACTGAAGTCCGTTTCTCTCTTTCTCCACTGACCACTATGGCCATAAGAAAGGGTGGTGTGCATGTTCTGTGTTACTCACCTGGCTTTGTGCTAACCTATATTGTCATTGTCATCTTTTACAGAGTTCAACAGTCAGAATAGTTGATGGTGACCTAGAACAGCCCACCACATCTACAACCAGCCTCCCTGGACAACAGTGTAGTCCGAGTCCGATGACACAGGTAAGATAATCTTTCTCCACTGACCACGGTGACAACAGGAAAGGGTGGTGTGCATGTTCTGTGTTACTCACCTGGCTGTGTGCTAACCTATATTGTCATTGTCATCTTTTACAGAGTTCTGCAGCAACAGTCAGAATGGATGATGGTGACCTAGAACAGCCCACCACATCTACAACCAGCCTCCCTGGACAACGGTGCGTTCCAATGGCTGAGGTTAACCACAACCTTGCCCCCCATTCAGCTACACATGCTCCAAGTGAGGTACTACAAACCTCAAATGTTGAGGAGACAAGAAGACAGCACGAACTGTTATTAATGACTTTAAAACTTAAGCATGGACTTACCGACGAGGCACTAGAAGACACCCTTTGTTGTGATATGACTATATACGAGAAGTATTATAGCTATATTTGTATAATAACTGGACACCGGACTACTCTCACTTTCCGTCTTGCACGTCTGTTTATTTCCCTCACTCCCGCAGTTCTGTTTCCTTCATTACATCCGGTTCTCTGTGTTCTTCAAAAATAAAACTGGTGCCCTTCACAATAAATTTCAGACAATATCCGGTACCAAACATTACATGTCTTTTTTTTTTTTTTTTTAGAAAATAAAAGAAGAAGGAAACTGTTGTGGAGACAATCAAATAACATGTGCAATAGCTGACATTCTCAAATTATGTTTCAATTCAATTAAAGTCATACTGCAACTTCTCAGCATGCAATCAATCCAGAACATAATGTAAGAAAAAACAATATACTCGAAAGTGCTACTTACAAGAAAAAATAACACAACAACAGTAGCAAACAATTATACTCAGCGGATCACCAAGTCCTGGGGTACTCCTGTGAATGCTGGAATAACTCTGACAGTATTCAGATTGTGAACATCTCACAGGCCTGAACGCCTATAAACACAATGCAATGTTGTAATAATTTTTTTTTTTTTTTTTTTTTTTACACCCTGTACAATCAATTATAAGTCAAGGACCTGCCTCTGCTTAATGATACGTCCAGATCTCGTGCGTTGGCAAGGTTCTGTGTGATCAGGTTCACACCCAGACTCAGTGTGATGGTGTGCGCCTGGACTCTCTTGCGTAGCTCTGGAGCCATCCTCGCCAGCCTCTGGTTGTTGTGTAACGGGTGCATTGTTGTCTAGCAGGTGCCGTCGGTTGCGTCTGAACGACTGGCCATCACTGGTTTTGATGTGGTAGCTCCGCGGTGTCTCAGCTGGTTGGACAACTGTCGCTGGTTTCCAGGTGCTATCTTCCTGTTGAAAACGGATGGATGCTCCGGCATGCAGCGTTGACATCAGTCTGGTGGATCTGTCATAGTGTTGTTTCTGTCGCTGCTGGCAGCTCGCCCTCCTTGCATGGACAGCAGCCTCGGGAACCACTTGGGGTGGGAGTTGCTGAGTTGTTGCAGGCAGGATGGAGCGCAATCTGCGGTCATCAGGATCTGGGCTGGTGATTTGAGTCCGTCGACTGGTGTGTTCCTGTAATCCAGAAAACAGAGATATGGGTCTTTCTTGTCTTCTCTGGCCTTGGTGAGGATTCGCTTTGCAGTTTGAACAGTTTTTTTAGCTAGCCCGTTGCTCTGTGGGTAGCGTGGGCTTGAAGTGATGTGCTGGAAACCCCATGACTCTGCAAACTGCTTGAACTCTTGGGAGTTGTAACATGGCCCATTATCGCTGACAACCCGATGGGCGATTCCATGCCTCAAAAACACTGCTTTCATTTTGTGAATGACAGCGGCTGTGGTGATATTGTGCAGACATTCTATCTCGAAGTACCGGCTGAGGTAGTCGCAAATGATGATGTAATTCTCAGAGTTCCATGTGAATAGATCTGTTGCTACTGTCTCCCATGGGGTCTCTGGTATGTCATGTGAAAGCATGGGTTCTTTAATATTGGAATTACGGTGTGTTTGGCATATGTCACATCTTTTAACCATTTCCTCGATCTGTTGACCCATGCCTGGCCAAAACATCACGTCTCTTGCTCTGTGTTTGCTTTTCTCAACTCCAAAATGTCCCGTGTGGATGCATTTCAGCATGTGTGGTCTGAGCTTGTGTGGAATGATTATTTTCTCACCCTTCAGTAGGATTCCATCAGCTTCTGAGATCTCGTCACGATGGTTCCAGTACTCACTGATGAGTGGGGGACATTGTTTTCTTGTTTCTGGCCAGCCTGACCGGATGACTTGTTTCAGTGTGGAGAGCTGCTCATCTTGGGCTGTTTGGGTCTTGATGTCATTCAGTCTATCAGCACTCACCGGGGCTGTGCTAACGACAGTATGGACTTGTGTCTCCATAGCCTCAGATAGAGACTCATCCTTGTCATTCATAGAATTTCTCGACAATGTGTCGGCCACTGGAATCTCTTTGCCTGGTCTGTGGATGAGAGTTATACAATATTTTTGCAATGCAAGCATCATGCGCTGTAAGCGCGGTGGAGCAAGAGCAAGAGGTCTGCGGAGAATAGTCTCTAGCAGTTTGTGGTCAGATTCCACAATTATTTTCCGCCCGTAAAGGTACTCATGAAATCTCTTTCACCCAAACAGGACCGCATGTAGTTCTTTTTCAATCTGGGCGTAGTTTAGTTCAGTGCTGTTGAGTAGCTTGGATGCATATGCTACTGGCCTGCCTTCCTGCATGATGGTTGCACCCAGGCCGTGTTTTGACGCATCCACTTGTAGTGTTACTTCCTTTTCCGGATCGAAGTAGGCTAACACTGGCCCTGGCTCCGCTGTGATAATTTCTTTCATTTTTCGAAATGCATTTTCATGTACCATGTCCCATTTGAACTCTGCATCTTGTCTGAGCAGTTTTCTGAGTGGTGGACACACGTCAGCTAGATTGGGTGCGAATCTCGCCAGGTAGTTGGCCATGCCAAGCACAGTTTCTAGCTCTGTTTCACAAGATGGCGGTGACATGTCTCTGATAGCTTTCACCTTTAGTGGGTCCGGTTTCAAACGATCAGCGGTGAGCTTGTGACCAAAGTAACTCACCTCAGGGACACAGATGCGGCAGTATCTGGGTTCAGGCGTATTCCTCTCTCCCTTGTGCGGTTGAGCATAGCTCGGAGGTTTGTGTCGTGCTCCTGCTTTGTTTTTCCGAACACAACAATATCGTCCACGATGCCAGCTACTCCTCTCAGGCCTTCATACGTCTCATCCACCCTCCTCTGAAATTCATCCTGGGCGGACACGATGCCAAAGGGCAGCCTGAGGAAACGATATCTCCCAAATACAGTGTTAAACGTTGTGAGCATTGAGGACTCCTCGTCTAACTTTATGGCCCAATACCCAGATCTGGCATCCAGGGTGCTGAAATATTTTGCCCCTACTAATTTAGAAGTCACATCTTCCAGCGTAGGTAGGGGGTAATGTGGTCTCATTATGGCTTTGTTTAGGGGTCTTGGGTCTAGGCACACCCTAAGTTTGTGCGTCTTGGGCTTTTCACACACTACCAAGGCATTAACCCACTTGGTAGGCTCCGTCACCCTGCGTATGATGCCGTCCTTTTCCATGTTCTCCAACTCTGTTTTTAAACGATCTTTGAGGGCAAATGGTATCCTCCGTGGTGGGCAGACAACTGGTGCCACACTGGGGTCAATTTTAAAGCTGCACTCGCCTGGGAATGCGCCAATGCCTTTGAAAATGTCTGCATACTCATCCAGGATGTTGCTGCTCTTTTTGTCACTGTCGACCGCATATACTACTTTAATGAGTCCCAGGGCTTTGCAAGCTTTAAAGCCTAGGATTGGTGGGCCTTTGCAGTTCACTACGTAGAATCTTTCTGTGGTTGACTTAGCTTTGTATGTGCTTCTTATTTTACAGTAGCCGTTCACTTCTAGCGTATGCCCTCCGTAGCCTGTTAACTTGCGGTCGGCTGTCATCAACTGTTTGTTAGGCATGAATGCATTAAAGTCCTTTACTGGTATGATGCTTGCTTGCGCTCCAGTGTCTAACTTAAAGGTTAACTTTCTGTTTTGTGATCCCAGCGCAATGTCTGCGTATGCGCTTTCCTCATCTTCTTTTCCTGTAGTAACAGTGTCCACAAATAGCTCCGGGCTATCATCTTCATCATCTCTTTCGACTGTGTGGATATCTCTGTGCACTGTCCTGCCAGCAATGTGAGATTTGGTTTTGCATACTTTTGCATAATGATTGAATTTATGGCATTTGAGGCATTGTTTGCCTTTTGCTGGGCACTCTGTCGCCTTATTGTGACGTCCTCCACACTTGCTACATGTATATTCGTGAGTCTTTGGGTTGTCATTGTATTTATTAGCACGTTTTGTGAAGCTTGTTTTTCCAGATTTGCGGTATATTGCATGTATCTCGTGGCTGTCGTTCGCCATAACTCTTAGCTGCGCTTTTGATAGCTCGTGGGAGCGGGCTATATCGATTGCTTTTTCCAGCGTGAGCTCCGGTCCTTGGCTAAGCAGTTTTTCACGTACTCTAGGTGAGTTGGTAGCAAAAACTATGCGGTCCCTGACCATCTCATCACTGTTTGTGTAGTTACAGTCTTTAACTAGCAGCTTGAGTTCTGTCACAAAGTGCTCGAATGACTCACTGTTTCCTTGTGTCTTCTCATGGAATTTGTATCGTGCAAATATGGGGTTTGCTTTCGGAGTGAGGTATTCCGAGAATTTGTCGTAGTAGGTTTTGAGCAACTTAGCTTCATCTCCCGTTAGCGTCCAGGTGTTGCTGACGTCCCGTCCTTTATCACCGATCCACAGCAGAAGGAAGCTGCACTTTTCCTCTTCAGCTCGGTCTTTTAGGGGTCCAGTGAACATCAATCAATCAATCAATCAATCTTTATTTGTATAGCGCTTTTCATGCAAAAACATGCAACACAAAGTGCTTTACAGAATTAAAAACAAATAATCACAATAAAACCCCTTCCCTCCCACCCTCCATACTAAACAAATATACACACACAATCACAACCAATAGGGCGACATGGCATGGCACTGAGGATCAAGGAAAAACGCCACCTTTTGGGCCATCCACACTGGGAGGAGCCGCAGGCCTTATCAGGGTGACCGGCACCTGGGCCCCCCGACTCCAACTGACAGGCGGACCCCCAGATCAGTAGGAGGAACCCCCAGCCAGCCAGGCCAGAGGGACCCAAGGACAGCACCCCCAGTCACCTGACACAGCTCCCAGTGTGGAGGACCCCTCTGAGGAAACACTGGAGTTAAAAGATAATGACTAAAGGCATAAAATAGCAAGATAAAAGCAGCTAAAAGCAGATAAAAGCATCATCCTAAAAAGCAAGTTAAAAGGAGCAACATAAAACAGGATAGCACCAGATAAAAATGTAAGAAGAGTTTAAAATATTAATTAATTAATTAATTAAAAGCCTGATTAAAAAGGTGTGTCTTTAGTCTTCCTTTACAAATATCAACAGTCTCTGCTGTCCTGAGGCCCTCCGGCAGGCTGTTCCACAGGTGGGGGCCATAGTGGCTAAATGCTGCCTCACCGTGGGTTTTTGTTCTAGGTTTTGGTATGGTTAAAAGGCCAGTGCCGGAGGACCGCAGGGTCCGCGAGGGTTGATATGGTAAAAGCAGGTCAGATAAGTAAGAGGGCGCAAGGCCATTAAGACATTTAAAAACCAGTAAGAGAATCTTAAAATCGATCCTGAAGCGGACGGGGAGCCAATGCAGCGACTTTAAAACTGGCGTAATGTGTTCCCGCCCTCTGGTCTTCGTCAGCACGCGAGCGGCTGAGTTCTGTAATAATTGGAGATTTACAATACTCTTTTTGGGAATACCAGAGAGCAGGGCATTACAATAATCCAGGCGACATGAAATAAAAGCATGCATTAGCACCTCCGTACTGGCCTGAGAGAGAAACGGGCGGACTCTGGCTATGTTCTTAAGGTGATAAAAACCTATTTTTGTTAGGCTGAACATGAGTTCAGCGTGTTGCTTGAATCTCCGCCACGCATCCGGTAAATTGGATGAATCCCAATCCATTTTCGGGGTGGGTACGCCAAACGCCTCCATCTTCGCCTTTTTTTTTTTTTTTTTTTTCTTTCTTTTCGCGAGTCCGTAGTCGTACGACTATTACTCTGACACCATGTTGTGATATGACTATATACGAGAAGTATTATAGCTATATTTGTATAATAACTGGACACCGGACTACTCTCACTTTCCGTCTTGCACGTCTGTTTATTTCCGTCACTCACGCAGTTCTGTTTCCTTCATTACATCCGGTTCTCTATGTTCTTCAAAAATAAAACTGGTGCCCTTCACAATAAATTTCAGACAATATCCGGTACCAAACATTACACCCTTAAGGTTATAAATGTGATAAGTGGAAAGCATGCTGTGTCTTCCACCAAACATTTTTTTTTTACAAGTCATTTGATGAAATTAGGAACAACATCCAGTTTCACCATGTATGTGAAAGGTGCACACTCTCAATGGACATTGAGGGAGACAATGTCATATGTAGTCATTGTCAGATTACTTGTAACACTAATGATCACATGAAACAAGGTGGTTTCTTTATAGTATTTCCACTTACACCCCAGTTGAAGGACATCATGGAACAAACTGAAATAGTTAGTCAGTTGACAAATAAAAATAGTGCTCACTCTGGCCTGTATTCTGATATCACAGATGGTGACCTGTACAAGAAATGTATCCAAAGCAGTCAAGCTCAATCTGCTGTCCATATAAACCTTACATTAACTTTTAGTTTTGATGGTGTACCAGTATTCAAGAAGTCGGCATACAGTATTTGGCCCCTTCTGTACACAATCAATGAGTTGGCACCTAATTTGAGAGCAAAGCATATCATGTATCATGTTGTCAGCATTATGGTTTGGTTTTGAAAAGCCAAATTGCAATACAGTCTTGGCACCCTTTGTTGAGAAATGTAATAAGCTACACCAAGAAGGGTTTGACTGGATCAGCACAGATGGGGTTCGTGGCAGATCAAATGTGTTTCCACTGGTTGCTGTTTGTGACTCGGTAGCAAGGCCTATGGTACAAATTGTAAAGCAGTTCAATGGCGAATTTGGCTGTTCCTATTGTTTACAAAAGGGCACTGTTACAGCAAAAGGTCAAGGTCGCGTTAGAGTGTACCCCTATGAGGAGAATACAGAACTGAGAACTCATGCTCAAACAATGGAATTTGCTAATGAGGCTGTAGCAACGCACACCCCTTGTTGCAGGACATAAGTTGGTTTTCAAAGAACACAAACAGATTTTCTTTCTCTTGAGTTTTTACTTTGCTTTCACACAGAGAGACACAAACACAACTGACAAAAATTTGTAAGATTAGCCTCGCCCCCAGCAGTAATCAGTTCATGCAGAACTGCTGGGGAAGCAAGCTGGAGAGGTGTGCTGGGTTCAAACACCAAGAGCTGCAACACACTCCCGGCCCAATGAGAGTGACTTCAGTCAACTCAACACAGAGAGTTCAAGAGGGTAAAGCAGTTGGATAGGTCTTCTCAGAGTGGTCCTAGAAGGAAGCAGAACAAGACATGAGCGAACTTTTCCATCTCTTCCCAAATAAACTTCTGTGATTCTGCCAATTTCCCAGAGGTGCTTTGGCAATCTATCTTCATAAATTAACACCACATCTCCAGTCTTTAAGTCAGAAGGTCTTTTTACAGAAGATGAGATGTGTGCTGATCTCAGTCCCATAAGGTATTCTTTTAGCCATTGATACCAGAACATTTTCACAATCCGCTGTCTATATTTCCATCATTTTACCAGCTGGATTTTACTCACGTCCGGAACCGCAGAGGAGAGGCTGACAGCAGGGGGGAGCGCTGTCAGACGTTGACCAATCAAAAAATGAGAAGGAGTTAGTGGGACAGGTTCTTCACTGCTTGTGTGGGTAAAAGTGATGGGACGAGAATTAACCACAGCTTCCACTTCAGTCAGAATGGTTTCAATTTCTTCAAAATGCAATGATGCCTTACCAATCACTTTACGTAAGCAGGTTTTCACAGAACGAACCAGTCTCTCCCACATTCCGCCCCACCAAGCGGCTCTTTCCATTATGAACTTCCAGGAGATGCGCTTTCCTGCAAAGAATTCCTGGACTTCTTTAGAGGACAGGGAATCCCATAGCAAGTTTAGTTCCACATTAGCTCTTTTAAAAGTCCTTGCATTGTCTGAATATATTGTTTTACAAAGTCCTCTTCGTGACACAAAGCGTCTAAAAGCTAATAGGAATTTTTCTGTTGTCATATCAGACACTAACTCCAAATGAATAGCACGAGTTACTGCACAGGTGAAAAGAGCAATATAAACTTTGTCTTGTGACTTACAGTACAGGGTCCGGCAAAATCCACACCTGTGTTCTCAAAGGGAGGATCTTCTTTTATGCGAGACTCAGGTAAAGGAGCGTAAATCTGTTGGGCAGATTTCACTTTATGTTTATGGCAGAGGAAACAAGCATTTACAGTTCTTTTTGACAGTTGTCTTCCTTTCAATATCCAGAATCTCTCACGCACTTGATTAAGTGTGTCTTGCAGACCAGAATGCATAACTTGTTGGTGACATCTTTTCACAATCAACTCTGAGAATTTATCATCAGAGGGAAGAATGCATGGGTGCTTTTGTTCAAATTTCAAATGAGCCATCTGTAATCTGCCTCCAACTCTTAAAATTCCTTGCTCATCCAAAAAGGGGTTAAGAGGCTGGATTTTAGACTGGAAGGAAATAACATGACTTGCCTTTATCCTAGAAATCTCATGAAAGAAACTTTTCTTTTGTGTTACCTGAATCCAATACAGCTCTGCTTCAGAGATTTCCTCAGCTGTCAATGGTCCAAGACGTTTTGTTTTCTCTTTGACATTGTAAAAGAATCTTTTCATCCAAGCAGTCACATGCAACACTCGGTGAGGTCACTGTAATTTTTCAACTCCAACAATGCCATTTCACTCGTATTTTCAGAGTCAGTCAGTCTTACAACCTCCATGATTGACACATTTTCATTTACAACTTCAGTACTCACATTTGGTTCAGGTTCACAGAACTGTATTTCTCTTTGTTTGAGCCAGGTCGGTCCTGTCCACCACAAGGTATTTTCTTTCAATTGATTCACGCTGATTCCTCTTGTCGCAACATCTGCAGGATTATCACTTCCACTGCAGTGACGCCACTGTGCTGGTGAAGTTAAACTCTGGATTTCTCGAATTCGATTTTCCACAAAGGGTTTCCACTGTTTAGCAGAACTCTTGATCCAATGCAAAGTTATCATTGAGTCAGTCCACAAGTTCACTTGGCTCTTGTTCATATCAAAGTGTGTGATGATATAGTTACTAAGTCTAGCTCCAATGAGAGCGCCAAGTAACTCTAGTCTGGGTAATGTAACTTTTTTTAGTGGTGATACTCTTGTTTTGGAAGTTATAAGGGTTACAATGCACTCACCATCTTCTGGAATGATGTGTAGATAGGCAGCTGCACAATAAGCACTTTCACTGGCATCACTGAAGATGTGCACTTCTAGATTCACAGGTGCATCCTGCTTCAAAAGCGCTGCATGATAACATCTGACGATTTTAATGTTTGAGATATCAGGCAACTCCTCGCACCACTTATGCCACAGCCTTGCCAGATCTTCAGGCAGCTCATTGTCCCATTCAAGTCCACGTTCCCACATTTTTTTGAAAAAGACATTTCACTCTGATGGTAAAAGGGGAAAGAAATCCCACCGGATCAAAAATGCGGGATGCTGCTTGTAACACTCCTCTTTTAGTATCACACTTATCCTTTAAAAAGTCAATCAGGTTTCTTAAATCAAAGATGAAGTCATCTTGTTCAGTTCTCCATGTTAATCAAAGAACTTTTAGCACAGTGTTTTTCACTTCAACATTTCCACTTACTGTGTCTTCCATTTTTTTCCTTCCACAGGGTTTTCAGTTCTTCAGAGTTTGAGCTCCATTTGCAAAGATTCATGTGAGCATCTTTTAAGATAGTTTTGGCTTGCATTGATACACTGATGGCTTCCTCTTCGCTCTGTACACTGCAGATCAGGTCATCCACATACAAACACTTGTCCAGAATAGATGTGACCTCAGGATATGCTTGTTGGTATTTTTTCACATGATGCCTTATGGTTCAATTCAATTCAATTCAATTCAATTTTATTTATATAGCGTCTGTTACAATGACAATTGTCTCTAGGTGCTTTACAGAGACCCAGAGCATGACCCCTGAGCAAATATCATCAACTAAGATTATATCATTAAATCCAATCAATGATAATGGCAAGTAAAAAACTCCCACGTAGGGAGAAAAAAAACCTTTATACCAAACAGTGGCAAGGAAAAACTCCACTTTAAAGGTGGAGTAGGTGTTGTTTGAAAAACGGTTCCAGCAATCCAACTCAAGTGAGATTTTGAAAATATACACTCCCTCCCTCCTCCCAAAGGCTCCGCCTCCTCCTCTTCAGCTCACCCCTCGAAACCACGCCTTCACATGATTCACGACTGCATGAACCACAGGGAGGGAGGGAGCGAGGGGTGATATTTGATGGACGTATTAGGCAGCCAATCAAAATAGTGATGATCACTTTTTTGATTGGTCAGAGTTTTTCTCTGATTATACCTTCTAGACTGGACCAAAATGTTTAGTTTTTTTTGCAAACATTTTATTTCAGTGGGTGCAATGGAAATGTGAAAAGGTTTTCAGGCAATATTGCAAAAAGTGTTGCAAAAAAACAACACCCACCCCACCTTTAAGAGGAAGAAGTTGGTTGCAGCTAATAAAAAAGGACTGGGTGAAGCCCCAAATGGGACTCTGGTGATTTGCATAATACTGATGTTTAGTTTTTCATGTGTTTTAGGTAAGCTATCAGTCCAAAGAAATCTTAATACATCTCTATCTTGCTCTCTGATGGATATCTGCAAAAAAGCTTTCGTAATGTCAGCCATAAATGCTACTCTATGGAGCCGGAACTTTAACAGGATACTCAGTAAATCAGGATTCAAATTAGGGCCAGATATTAAACAGTTATTTAACGATAGACAGCCTGTGGCATGGGAGGATGCGTCAAAGACTACTCGCAGTTTAGTGGTTAAACGCTCCTCAGTAATGACGGCCCTGTGGGGAAGATAATAGACAGGATTGTCAGAAACAATGTTCTCCACACATTCTACAATGCCTTGGTTTACATAATCTTGAATTACTTCTTGATATTTATTAAAAAGTGGCACATAATTTTGAAATTTCTTAATGAGCTCGTCAAATCGTCTTTTGGCTACATCATAATTGGAAGGTAAGTTATCATTTTCATTTTTCCAAGGTAAGCTCACCTGGTATCTTCCTTCAGTGAACTGAACAGACTTTTCAAACCACTGCATCGTGTCCTCATCACATTTCTTTGTTTCTCGTTCTGTTGCAATCCCGATAGATTCAGTTTCCCAGGAGCGCAGTGTGCGATTGATTTGTTCTTCCAGCCCAACACTCACATGCAGTGTTTCAATGTCTGTGATGTTTTGATCAGAAGTTACGTTCAGCATGGATACTGTACCTTGGATAAGCCAGCCAAATTTGCTCTCTAATGCAACTAGTTGTTCAGAGAGGCGTTCTAATTTTCCAGAAACAACTTTCCAATAATGGTCACCTCCAATCAACACTCCAAGTTCCTGTGTTTCCATTCCACTTATAGCTGTGTCCGCAAGTTGCAGGCCTTTGCACTCCAGATCTCTGCGTAATTCTTCGGTCGCAACTTTCATGATAGAATTACACAAACGAGGTGTTTCTAGGACATCTATTTCTACACATTGGCCATTTCTTATGTTACTTAATATTAGCTTTACTTTATTACAAGTTACATGCTTTGGTTCACTAGAGCCAAAGGTGTGTAATATGAGAGTCTCTTCACGTATTTTAGAGAGATTAAGTGCACGAGAGATATCTTGGCGCACAAAGCTGCGCTGACTCCCTCCGTCCAAAAGGCAGCGGGTCAGTTGTCTTTTCACTGGGGTCTCTATCCAAACAGTTGCAGTTTGGAGTAAAACTGTCTCTCGCTTTGATTCAGAGGGTGAAACAGAAATCACAGTATCAGATGTCTCAGTTTCGGTTGTCAATTCATTTCCATAATAGGAACAAAGGGCTTTGTGATGACGTCTATGGCAATTTTCACAAGAAATATCTTTAGTGCGACAGTATTTGGCAACATGTCGTGTTCCAAAACACACAAAGCATCTTCCTTGTTTCCTCAGCTTTTCTCTTTTTTCAGGCACAGACATTTCCTTACAACATTTAGACATATGATCAGACTTTTCACAAAAGAAACAAATTTGTCTGTCTTGACTGGAAGCATAAAGAGCAGAAGCTGTCATCATATTTGGCTTTTTGCGCATTTCCCCAGGTACTGTAACTCTCTTTTTCTCGTTCCCTACCGGTTTGCTGTTTTGCACTCTGGGTCATGTTAGATGTGCGCTCCCGGCTGTCCACTTCCTTTTGAATGAAATCCATCAGTTCCTCAACCTTCCAGACATCATCCTCATCTTTTTTTCGACTAAACTCCAGCGTCATTTCCTCTGGTATCAGTTTCATTAGAATGGGACACAATAAACTGCCATAGGTGTCAGAAACAACTCCCATAGAAGCCAAACTATGGATCAGTTATCATACAAATACCGGAGTGCTTTTATATCACTGGCATTTTTCACAGGATTAAGATTAAGAAGCTTTGTCATGTGTGCATTGATAACAAGATCTTTTCGGCCAAACCTTTTTTGTAGCAGTTGTATGGCGTTATCATAATTGGCTTCGGTCAGTGGCAGTCCTGCGACCACATTAGCAGCTGCTCCTGTCAGATATGACCGCAGGTAACTGAACTTGTCCATCTTTGTCAAACTGGGATTGTAATGCACAGCCGTCTCAAACTGTCCCCAAAAATACTGCCAGAGGCTAATATCCCCTGAATATTTTTCAATAACAAGTTTGGGCAGTTTTACGTTTTGCCGAATAACACCTGCTTCAGAAGAAATCACAGATACTGCATCTCCTTGTGCTCTCCTGAGCTCTCTCCTTAATTTTATTTTCCTCTGAGTTATGTGTTCCTTATATTCTATGGCTCTTGTAACTTCATCCTCCAAGTCATCCGTCTTTGTTCCCTCTTCAATTTCTTCATGAAGTTTATCCAAACATCCCTCTTTCAACAACAACTGTTCCATGAACTCCTCAAGCAAATCAGGATCCGGTGATTCCTTACTGAGTTCATCATCTACCTTGCTGATGATCTTGATTGTGGACACACAAACTGAAGTTCTTTTCTTCTTTTGACGGTCAGCCATTCTTCTTTACTTTTGTCTTTCTTGTCATACATCTCTGAGACTTTTCATCTCTTCATTCCCCTTTGCTCCCGGGTTTCGGCACCAAAATGTTGCATGACATAAGTTGGTTTTCAAAGAACACAAACAGATTTTCTTTCTCTTGAGTTTTTACTTTGCTTTCACACAGAGAGACACATCAAACACAACTGACAAACATTTATAAGATTAGCCTTGCCCCCAGCAGTAATCAGTTCATGCAGAACTGCTGGGGAAGCAAGCTGGAGAGGTGTGCTGGGTTCAAACACCAAGAGCTGCAACACCCCTGTTAATGGTGTAAAAGGACCATCTATTCTGTCTGCATTACCATCTTTTGATATCATACACGGTTGTGTACCCGACTACATGCATGCCTGTCTTCTTGGTATAGCAAGGACATTAACAAGTATGTTGGTTGAAAGTGACAATCATGAACAGCCATGGTACATAGGAAAACGCATTCCAGAGATAGATAGCACACTTCTGCAAATCCAGCCCCCCTCATTTGTGTCCAGAGTGCCTAGATCTTTAAACAACAAGAAGTACTGGAAAGCAATGGTTTATGTGGCTTCTGTATTACAGCATACCTACACTTAAAGGGATCTTACCAGATCGCTATCTGTTGCATTGGGCAAGACTTGTGAAAGGTTTAGCATTGCTCCTGGCTGAAAGTATCACCCCGCAGCAGATCTCAGATGCAGAAATGTTGCTCAGAATGTTTGTGAGAGACATGGAGAATCTCTATGGTACAGCTTACATGTCCTACAATGTTCACCTTTGCCTTCATATGGCACAAAGTGTGAGAGACTGGGGACCCCTATGGGCTCACTCAGCTTTTATATACGAGTCCTACAATCAGGACCTTCTTAAAATGATCAAAAGCACACAAGGAGTTCCTTTGCAAATATCAAGAACCTTTCAAGTTCAAAAGGCTCTGCCAATGTGTGCCAAGAAAACTCTAGCTAACGCCTCTTCTGAAGTTATTGAAACCTTTGAGGATTTGGTACAGCAAAGGCGGGTACAGCATGCTGTTAGATGTGAGGAGGTCACTTCACTAGGGGGGACTAAGAAAGTGGAACCCAATCTAGAGGACTACCTAGCCCTTCACAATGTAGTAGACTATGTAAAGAAAGATCAACAGGTCACTTATTGTGATAGAGTGGTTCTAAGGGGTGAAGTCATTAATTCCTGTAGAAATTCCAGAGAAAGAAAGAGGAACTCTCATGTCGTCACACTTACAGATAACAGTCCTTTCATGGTTGAAACATTTGTCGTAGCTGATCTAGGAAAAGGAGAATCGTGCTATGCCATTGGTCAGTATTTTGAGGATAAACGCCACAGTTTTTTTGCTTCCACGCCGAACCCACACCATTTCATACCAGTCGGAAAAGTTCTTGGGCACTTACAGCTATACCTGCCTCGTCTATTCATATGAAGTGCCTATTTATGGATACGCCAAAGCTAAGGGTGAACTATGTTTTTACATTCTTGAATAAATATGAATCCATAACCTGAGACACCTTTGACAGTGTAGTTGTCAAAGGCTGTAAGCAAGCACCCCCCCCCCAGTATCTATTAGTTACTTATTTTACTTGTGCTCTTTGCTTTATATTTTGTATTGCACATAGATTAGATTTTTGTACTGTACTATCATCTATTACTGTACTGTATTGTAACAGATGAGAGAACATGCTGTTTCATGATTTAAAATAAAATAAAAATTGCTAAGTAAATGAAATTGCATTTATTTTATACACCTTACTTAACTATAGGGGATACTTTCTCTTAAACACTTATGATCTACATGTTTGAACATTTTACTTTGGAACGCATCACAAAAATCCATGAGCTACATACATGTTTGTACATTTTTAAAATATATATATCTAAACTACATGTTTGCACATTTATTCTAACATATATGAAAAATATCTAGTCAAACAAATTTTAACAATTATTTTGGAATATATGTCATAAACAAATATCTAGACTGAATGTTTGAGAATTTATTCTGAAATATATGTTCTAAACAAATATCTAGACTACATATTTGCACATTTATTCTGACATATATGTAAAGAACAAATATCTAAACTACATATTCCAACAATTATTTTGGAATATATGTCAAATACAAATATCTAGACCACTTACTTTACCATATATTTTAAAATATATTTCAAAAGCAAATACCTGTTCTACATGTTTGCACATGTATTTTAGAATATAAGTTGAAATCAAATATTGCAATTACATATATGTACATATATCATAAAATATTTTGGTAAATATGTCACCTATATGTACATATATGGCCATATATCAGATTTGTGTATGGGTAGGCCGATCCGTCGCTACGTTAGCCTGGCTACCTATCGCATCTGACGGATGGTCTAGTTGACGGAACCCATGCCTCTAGCTCACTGAGCCTTGCCTCCAAAGCAATGAATAAACCACACTTTATGCATTTACCACTCTCGCTAAAGGAGGCAGAGGAATAACTGAACATTTCACACACTGAGCAACGGGAGGAGGAAACAAAGGGATAAGAAGAAGCCATGCTAAGAAGCTAATAAGCTAAAGAAGCTAAAGAACCGGCAATTAACGGCTGTGAGAATCCCAGGGAAAATGTGCGAAGCGGAAACTACGTGCGAGCGCTCAGATTACAGTTTATAACAATAGTTTAGAGTTATCACCAAATCGAGTTTAATTTTAAATTATAAAAAGGTTAAAGGAATCAGAAACCGTTCAGCGTTCAATCCACCAACAGGAAACCACCAACAGGAAGTCCACTGTAAATATGTGGTGGTGAGAAAGATGGGTTTTCATTATCTGTTGTGATCCTGTTTTATGTTTTATCTTGTGAAGCACTTTGTGTTGCATTTTTAATGTATGAAATGTGCTATATAGTTAAAATTTTATATGATTTGATTTGACAAATAGTTGGATTGCTGGGATACAGCAACATTAGAATAAGTCTGTCATAAAATGAAACATGCCCTGCGATGGACTAGAGACCTGTCCAGGATGGACCCCTGCCTTTAGACCTGAAGAGAGCTGGGATAGATTCCAACAGATCCCTGAGACCCTACAGAGGATTAAGCAGGCATAAATGATGGATGGATGGATGGATGGATGAATAAAATAAAACACATGCTGCTATCCAGATGATGTCTCTTTGGAGAAGATGTTGTTTATTCAAGTAAAAAAAGTCCAAAACTCATTGTGGACATCTTCCAGCAGACTGTAGTAAGAGTCTAAACTGACCTGCCTGCAGTCCAGAGTGAAGAAACACAGCTGGAAACACACCCCTGTCCCAAAGTCTCTGAAATCTGTAGTCTGACCTCCCAGAGACCTTCATCCAGCTATCCTGCAGGCTTAACACCTCCACACAAGGATTTTAGGACACCCAGGTGAAGCTCAGAGACTTTATAGCAGGGGTGTCAGCTCATTTTCACTGACGGCCACATCAGGATCATGGTTGCCGTCGAAGGACCAGATTGACAACATGAATGTAACAAAATGCAATATAAATCAAAATAAATTAAACTACACCTTATTATATTGTTAAATAACTGTTTCTGTATTTATCATGTATTCAAGTTTCAAATATTTAACTCATTATAATATTAAACTCAGGGTTTGTGGTTGTAAACCTGCTCTCGCACAGGTGATGTTTACAGAGCATGTTGCCATGATAACGGATTCTGTAAACATCACTCAGATTATCCATTACCTTGGTTTCAGAAGCGGAAGCGATTCTTTGGTTTTCTTGTAGGCTAAATTTAACATATTTAGCTCCGTGTTTGTTGTCAAAATATCGACGTAGATTAAACTCTTTCACAACTGACACCACCTCATAACACAAAAAACATACTGTTTTTTCACCTTGAGATACAATCTTGTAATTGTTTTCTCATCGATCATGAAACTGCATTCCTTGTGCATCAATTTCTCTTTTCTTGGACATGTTGGGGTTAGTTTGTAGAGGTCCATCAGTTCTCAAAATCTTCTTGATGTCTTGCTCATGGTGAGATACTGTTATCGTTGAGGGTGACGACCAAATGCATTGTGGGAGATGTAGTTTATTGTCAATATGCGCTTTAAAGCTGTGTAAGTCTTAAAATGTTGGTTTAAAATTTAAGCCAATAATGCACAAGCTCTCGAGGGCCGCATAAAATGACATGGCGGGCCACATTTGGCCTGCAGTCCTTGTGTTTGACACATGCTGACCTTCTGGAACAATCCTTTGATGTTGCCTACAAAAAAGAACAACTGAGACTCAACACCAAGCTGATAGATGAAGTCACAGACATTTAAATTATTTCAGTCTCACAGCAAGTATCCCTGGACTGGTCTCTGTGCTTGCTGCTGTGTCTTTGTTGACCTCTGATCCATACGGATAAGCCATTGGCTCCTGTAGCCAGGGGTTGTGGCCTCAAGTCCCACCCGAGGTGATTTAGAACATTTCACTGGTTTTCTTTGTGCCTCTTACCCACAATGCAATACTGCAGAATACAAACATCCCATTCCTCAGGACATCATAAATGACACTCTTAAAGGAGACAGTGGAGGTTGAGATCAGATCTCTGAATGTCTGGACCAGTGAGTGTTGAATGCAGGTGTTTCCTCTGTTTCTTCTCACCTGCTTAGCAAGTTCTTTACCTTTGGAGATAATTCCCTACCTAGGTGTGCTCTTGAAACCCCAATGTGGACCATCCACTGCTCATAACTTCACATATTTAGATTTCGTGAGTAATGTCAAAGTCTGATGTCTTGTCCAAGCTGTTCCTCACCTCTTGTCCAATGACAGCTAACATAGTCTGCAGAACCCCTGTGAACCACAGCGGGAAGAAAGGAGAACAGGAAATAGATGGCTGTTATGGTAAGGTGACCTTAAAGGGTCCATGAGGTCAACGAGACCTTTTGAGGCCTGAATCTGTGAATGCCATCTGTTCCGGATAATATCCTTCATATGTGGGACACCGCCAGTTCTGATAATGTGGTCCCCATACTCGTCTGGGGTTAGGACACGTCTCCATCAGGGTTTATCTCAAGGTTCCGTTGTTTGTCAGACATTCTTAGAAACCATTGTTACCTGATGTCACGTTATCATTTCCTGTCTCAAATACCTCATCGCTGTGAGCAATGTCCATTCCCTTTGTACAAACAGAATTATAATTCACCTGTAGTTCAGTCGCAGCCAAGTCTTGTTGTTTAACTGTTTTAACCCGCTTCACCAGAGCCATATTTTTTACACAAGAGTGGATGAAAATGAATGACTGGGCCTAGTAGCCAGAGGCAGAAGACACTGTTCTCACTCATAAGACACTGTTGAAAGTTTGAGCTGTGTCCTCTGTCTCATCCAGATTGTTCCACTCTAGTTCTGACATAACATGTCATCGATACCTTTAGGAAAAAGGCTTGATCAAGTAAAAGTGTAACCTTGAAGCAATGAAAGCAGTTTGGTTTTGTGATGTCATCAAGGGCATGTGATGTCATAGATGAATTACAAAGGGTGCTTCTTCTGACTGTCATCCATGACAGATGGCAGTAAAGCATCATATTTCCAGACAGTTGTGACAGTTATGCTCTAAACACATCCACACTATCTAGTTTGTCTATGAATCCCTTGACTGAAGGCTCGGTAGCCTCACTTAAAGTCATTTAGTGGAACCGCTGTCTGTCATGGCCCTTGGGAATGACTACGAATTACAAAGAATGTACGACCAAATAAAATCTCTACATACATTATCACATATATGTATAATAAAATATGTCATGAACCCATTCTGTGTGTAGTTTCCCAGTATGGTAGTATTATATAATATATCAGGCTGTGTAATAATGGTTTTCTGTCTCTTTAGGAGAATGACATGGACCTGAGCAGGTAGAGGACAGTGGGAGTGCTGCTGAAACTAGGAAGAGGGATCTGAATATGCTTTTGTAACTTGGACAATGATGTACAGAACAGGGGAGATTTGATTAACAGTCTCTGAACAGTTTTTGGTTTTTAAGTGATTCCTTCTTTTTGCCACAACCTTTCCAGCCTTTAAAAACATCCTTTCACATGGTACTGTTACGAACGGTGCAAAGACTCAGATGCGGAGCAACCAGACAAGACCACAAACACAGAATCAAGAATAAAAATTTAATGATTTACAGTACAAACAACAGTACAAACAAAAGATGAGCCAAACGGACCCAAGGGCGACGAGGAAAACTAGTGAAATAACCAAACAAAGGAGGCTAGAATTCTAGTATAAAGGAACAATGAATGAAAATGAAATGAAAAATGAAATGAAAAATACTTTATTCATCCCAGAAGGGAAATTCAACACTGTAGCAAGGGCAGTGTTGAATTTCCCTTCTGGGAGGAATAAAGTATTTTTCATTTCATTTTTTATTTCATTTCAAAGGTCTCCTTTGAACAAACTAAAGGCGACTAGCTTCAACGCTAGTGGACAGATAGATGAGGCTAAAAATGGATATACAAACAAACTAGAGCAAGTTATCAAACCAGTGGCAACTACTAACAAACAAAAGGTGAATAGAATATACAAATCAAAACTAAGCACTATGCTCAACTGGGGTAAAAGCTGAGAGTGAGGCAAGAAGGATTTCAGGCAGGCAGAGAATGGTGAATGGATTCTGGGGGTTATCAAACGGACGCTCAGGATGGATTCCATGAGGTTTATCCTGTGATCCAGTGTGAATACTGAGCTGGCGAACAGAGGATCCAGATAGCGTGCTGACCAGGTTATAGCGCACAGGTGTCAAACTGATCCATGAAAGGGCCGCGTGGCTGCAGGTTTTTGTTCCAACCATGCAGAAACACAGCTGACTTGTTTTAGTCAATCAACTAGTTGTCTTCACTAAAGGTTTTAACCAGTTCAGTTGATTGAATGAAACAAGTCAGCTATGCTGCTGCATGGTTGGAACAAAAACCTGCAACCACATGGCCCTTTCATGGATCAGTTTGACACCCCTGCTATAGCAGGTGAAGGCAGATGACCCAAGCTGCAGATCATGATGTTCCGGTGAGGAGTCATCCAGTGACTGGGGCTTTTAAGCCGGTATGAGATGCTGCAAAGAATTAGCTGCAGCTGCTCCTCATCTGATAATTGTCACTGGTTTCACCTGTCTGCCTCACTGCCACACAACCGTTCACACCCACCTGGAACAAGAAAGGGAGGGGGAGAAAGGAAAAAGACACTGCCTCTAGCCGGCATCGTCACCAGGGGGCGTAACAGTATGCCGCCCTCTACGCGCACCTCCAGCCGCGCAAACTGCTTGACCAGGCCTCCTCTTGCGGAAATCCCTGATGAGCGTATGATCAAGGATGAGGCGTCGAGGAACCCAGCTCCTTTCTTCAGGGCCATAGCCCTCCCAGTCCACCAGATACTGTAATCCACGTCCACATCTACAAACATCCAACAGATGTTCATAGTTCTTGCAGCTGCTGCTGCAAGAATTCTGCAGAAAACATCTTGGGTGGGAGGAAGTCATTCCCCCTATTCTCTCCAAGCAATAGGTTGGCTGGTTAGAAGACCTCCACAAGGTGGCAGAGTTCAAGATTGATCACTGCATTAAGCCCATTGACTTTGGCAACCCTGTCACTGCCCAGTTTCACTACTTTTCTGCTGCCAGTGAGGTTAGGTATGGCATCGTATCCTACCTGGAGCGGTCATGGCTACTTTTGTGCGCTGGGCGAACTGGGTTCACCTGGGTCTTTCTGTGTGGAGTTTGCATGTTCTCCCTGGGTACTTCAGTTTCCTCCCAACCCTTAAACATGTTCTTTAGGCTAATTGGTAATGGTAAACCCCGCCTAGGCTTCATACATTCACTATAATGTAATTCTGAGAAATAAATCAGTCTAACTAATATGTATGTGGCAATGCACAGGAAAAGCGTTCAACTGCCTCTGACTTGGGAGTATTGTGGTGGCATAGGGGATTGTTCATGGTTTTGATAGTAAACACTGAGGCAAATTAGTACTCTCTAAACTTCTCTGAAATCATCCATTTAAAGGCATCTTTTTTGCATTCTGAAACCTCCTTCTTAAACACTCTGTGGTTCCATCTGTATGGAAGGTGAGCGCAGTCAATCCAATCTTTAAATCTGGGAGAAGGTCAGACATTAAAAACTACAGACTAATCAGCCTTCTTCCTGTAGTCTCTAAAATAATTGAAAAATGGTTGGTTAAACAATTAATTGAACATCTTAATAGCAGCAACACAGCCTTGCATCCCATGCAGTTTGGCTTCCGAGCTCACCATTCAACAGAAACAGCCATCACTATGTGTGTTGAAAAAAACAAATGTCTACTGGATAGAAATGCTTGCGTGGGAGCCATTTTACTTGATCTTAAGAGGGCCTTTGACACCGAGTACTGTTGGCCAAGCTGTCCCGTTTTAATTTCTCTACATCCGCTCTTAAATAATGAGTGGGGTGCCACCTTTTTTCTTAAAAAAAGGAAAATCAGAAGGAAAATGAGTCATTTATTTCTGTAGGTTCTTGTCTACATTGGATTGGCTGGGAAGATCAATCTCGGAGTCGCAAATAAGTTTTAACAACATTTATTTATACATAGACGCACACAAACATAACACAGCTATATACATATATATATATGTGTGTCAGGATATCTAGACATTTGTATGTACAATCACAAAATGAGATCAGTTATGAAAAGTTAGAGATTAACTTAAAACGGGACAAGAAGGTTGTAACGAGAGGTTTTTGAGAGAGAGTGAAAGAGAAAAGGGAGGGGCATCTTGTGGAGCAGCTGGAGTTCCCAGTACTAAGATAATAATCCCTATAGACGAAAAAGGGAATAAAATTCTTAATTTAAACTAATAAACGGTTCTCTGTGTATTGGTTAAGCCAGTTACCGGCAGTGATTACACATAATATCTGCAGTGATTCTGGCTTTCGGTGGCGGAGTGAGACACCAATCTGAACCCATGTGACCCCCCTTACCAGACAGCCCAGAGGACATTTCAGCATCGGGCATTTCAGCATCGGTCATTCCAAGCAAACTGCGATGGACTATCCGTAGCTCCTTCGATCCGAACGATTGACTGGTTCTGGTGGCAGAACCCAGTTGGCTCCTTTCTTGGGTCGGTCACAGGCCGGGTAAAGAGAATCGCTGGTTTGCGTGTCTCGCAACAGGGGTCCTTTGGTGGTGATATGTGTGTCACACTGATCTGCGCCAGCCAAAATGCAGGGACAGCCCCAGGTTAGGCTGACTTCAAAGCTCAAAACAAATTGATCTTAGGCAGTAGTCGAGTTGTAAAAAAAATTCAAGGGGGATGGTCAATGTTTATCACTTTAAAAAAAAAGTGGCAGGGGCAGGGGTGTAAATTCATTATCAAAACAAAACACTGTAAACAAGACTTCTGAATCCTCTCAAATCAAGTCAAGCCAAGTTTATTTTAAATGCAAAATCATAACAATTATCTCTTTTTTGTGTTATTAAAGACAGTACAGAAGTACAGAAAAACTCTCTCAACATTTTCCAATACTTTTCCTTTTCTCCCCTCTGGTGCACAGTTTTTAGTTTCTCAGTTTCAAGTCTCAGTATCTCATAGCAGTTTCCAAAGACTGTCGTAATCATGTTTTTTGTCGACAATTTTTTCGTGTTCTTGCTTTCTGATTGTTAGCTAAGCAGTGACTTTGAAGATTAATAGATGAATGTGCCTTATAGCCACTGAAATAATGAGCTACATACTAATAGGCCTACATATGAATTGAAAAGGGTAAGTGTGTAAACTAGAGGTTGCACTAGACTTTTTTTGCAACTGGTCATTTTGACAGTCATGAAAATTTTGTTATCAGTTTCTATATTAACAATTATTTAATTACATTAAAATATTACTAACAGTCTTCAGATTTTTCAATTATTGTGAGGGAAAAAAAAGTCAATTACAGGAAATCCCCAGTTAAAATAACCCCTGGTCTAAACCCTAAAGGTTTAATAATCAAACCTGTACCTTCTGCTCTTGATCCTCCTGCTTCCTGGCCATGGCTTTCCTCTATGTGAAGAAAATAACATTATAGGGTTTGATAGAATGTGCAGACATGTCATGCTAAAAGCACATGACCTTGCTCTTGGATAATAGACAGAAAGTACAGTATAGGCTAAAATCACATTTATCATATTTACTGTAATATTAAATTACAGGCCACAGCAACAGGCCCCAGGAGGGGGGAAAACTCGTTAGAGATACTCTTTAATGTCACCTTCCTTGAACATCTGAATTTTAACGAACATCTTCACTTATTTTTGTTGCCTGACGAAGTCCTATTGATGAAAATAATATAGCCGTGTGAAGAATATTTCATCATTAATTCTGGTCAAATATTTGAGACAAACTCTCGTCTAAAGCTAACAGTAAATATGTTTTACGTTTGCCACGCTCATAAACCAGAATCTAACGTGACTGAATGACAAGTCCTGTGTTTCATCAAACTAGTTAACAAGAGAGATGAACGTTAACATGAGTTCATCTCAGATAGTTTGCAGGCTACACGGCAAGCTTGGAAAACTAGCTGTGTTGTTATTGTGCAACCTGTGGCGAGTCTGGCCACTTTTGTATAGATTAATAAAAAGTAATGATTGAGATTCTTGATTTATAGCTCATCTGTAATTTTAGTCTTTTTAAAAAACTCCCTGACATCTCGTTGTCCAGCCGCTCGTTTCCTCATGCTCACGTTGCAGTGCAGTTAATCCTCAATATGTCGCTCTGCGCAGCAGCTCGTGCCGCTCCCTCTGGCATCAATTAACCAATTGAAAATAACAATCATGTTGCGTCATTGCATGTTTGCATGCCCCTGTGCCCTCAGATTTTATTATTTCTTTTACTCAACATGCGTACTACTTTCTAATGATGAAATAATTATAAGTTATATTCCCAACATTTACTGTAAAAAGGGGAGGGATGGAAAGGGGGGATGACAGTTTTACAGTGGGGATGATTTTGATCGTTTTTATTTCAGGGGGGATGCCATCCGCCCTCATCCCCCCTCAACTCGAGTACTGATCTTAGGTCCAAAAAGAGAAACAAAAGGGAAAAATCAAAACTTAATGGAGTTATATCAATTAAACAAAAACAAAGTTTTAATTGCAGAAGAGTCCAAAAAAAAGATAAAATAGTGATTCCAACGGCTCCAGATACACAGAAACTTAGTAATTAACAACGTTCAAAAAATTATGAGAAGAGCAGACAAAACGAAATGAAAAATTACTCACAAGAGAAGCCAAAAACGAAGAAGTAAACTACGTGTTAGAGAGAGAAAAACTTTTGATTACAGTGACGAATAAAAATCTCTTGCAGAGAAAAATGGAGTTTGGCTCAATAAAATTATTCTAATGAAAAAGAAAATAACCCTTGGGAGGAAATAAAATGCCAAAAAGAAAATCTGCAAAATGAGTCGATGTTTAACGTGTGGACAAAACCAACAGATGGCTGACCAATAGGTGCACTGGGAGGACACGTGCTATTCCGGACTGAGTTTTGATTGGTTTCAGTCAACAGGATAATAAACTTTAAATATTCCATTCGAAAGTGCTTTTCGGGAGAGCAAGTTAAAGTGGCACACATTTTAAATACAACAATAAACATTCCAAACTCCATTTGACAGTTTTTCTTATGTTGTTTGTTTTCCTTTTTTGTATTGTTTTTATTCACAGCTATAACTTTCCAGTTTAAGGAGAACCCACTGTCCTTTTTTGGCCATGTCCAACATGTCCAAGAAAAGAAAAATTGATGCACAAGAAATGCAGTTTCATGAATGATGGGAAAACAATTACAAGTTTGTATCTCACGGTGAAATAACAGTATGTCTTTTGTGTTATGAGGTGGGTGTCAGTTGTAAAAGAGTTTAATCTACGTCGGCATTTTGACAACAAACACGGAGCTAAGTATGCTAATTTAGCCTACAAGAAAAACAAAGAATCGCTCCTGCTTCTAAAACCAAGGTAATGGATACTCTTACAACCACAAACCCTGAGTTTAATATAATAATGACTTAAATGTTTGAAACTTGAATAAATAATAAATACAGAAACCGTTATTTAACATTATAATAAGGTGTAGTTTAATTTATTTTGATTTACATTGCATTCATGCTGTTAATCTGGCCCTTCGAGGGCAGCCATGATGCTGATGTGGCCCTCAGTGGAAATGAGTCTGACACCCCTGCCATAGAGAATGTTAAAATGACACGTTTGTTTTAAGTGCTTAAATTTCTATTTTTTAATATTTTAATAACATCTATTTGAGGAAAGAAGTAATAATTTAGGTCAAGGTAAAACAGCAAGCTTGATAAACGTAGTTAGAGATGATGGTGACGTCACTTCCGGTCCCAAAAGGTTTGGTAAACATTTAATACAACGGCCCTGATATTAAGCCAATTAAGAAGGATAATAAACATTTAAATTCACCGGTTTGTCCACTTGCAGGCCAAAGTGGTATGTTATTCTATGTTTCACAAATTGTATATTTGTATAAGCTGAGGTAAGTAAGTATTTTTTTTACATTATTTTCTGTGTTTTATCAGTTCTATGGTGTACTTGTGGTGAAAAAGCAAGGAATGAAGAATACAAACCACAGTAAACATCAGTCTAAGAACTCTGGTCTGGTGTTTGTGAACAAGTCGGCATAGTCTCATAATAAAGACCATTTGGTGGCAAGTTTTTCCTCATATTTTTAATATACTGTAGAGAGAAGCTGAAACGGAACTTTCAGTTTCAAATGAGCTGTCCCTTCAATGCTAATGTGAACCCTGGCTGGATAAAGATTCTGAATTGGACACAGTTTTCCACAGTTAAAATGGATCAAATAATTGCTGTTTGTGGTGGTGAAGTATATGGGCATATTTTGGCTGTTGAAATTACAAATGTAGTATTGACAGTACAAGTAAGTGTTTCAAGTCTGTGTAACATGCTGGGACCGTCCATGATAATGTCAGCAGTCTACGGGGGCGTATGGGGCAACAAAAAACACTGGGGACCAAAATTGCTAGCTGGCTACCAACTTAAAAAACTTGGTAGTCAGGGGCTACTTGGTAAAAATTCTAATTTTATGCCGTTATGGATAAATATTGAAGCAACATCCCAGACATCAGCAAGGAAGTTAAAGCTTGGACACTAATGGGTCTTCAGATGGACAATGACCCTAAACACACCACCAGATTAGTTCCAAAGAGGCTTCAGGACAACAAAGTCCATGTTCTGGAGTGGACATCACAAAGACCTGATCTCAGTCCTCCAGAACATCTGTGGTCAGAGCTGGAAAGGAGACCTACAAACCTGACTCAGTTCCTCCAGTTCTGTCAGGAGGAACGGACCAAAATTCACAAAACTACTGAGAGAAGCTTCTGGAAGGAAACGTGAAACATTTGACCCAAGACAGACAGTTTAGAGACAACGATACCAGATACTGAGGAGATGGATGGAGACTGGTGACTGAAGAGACAAATAAACTATTCTGTCTGCCATTATTCTGGCTTTTAATAAATATCAATCATTTAGGTCATCCTAACTGACCTAAAAGAGAAAAAAAGATGAATGTGATTTAATATCAGTGAGAAAAAAGCCTCTGTGTCTTTAAATACAGTGGATGGAAACTTCTGGCTTCAACTGGTTTCTATTATTAAGTCAGTTTGTTCAAAGATTGACTTTTGAATCCGTTTAGAAACGTCCTATTTTCTCCTCCATGACCCATATATATTGATCAGTAATGAAAGAATGAGTTCAGGAGAACAGCCTCTAACGGTTTCTTCCAGACTTTAGCCGAGCCAGTGGGCCGGCCCGCTTCACTGCTGCTGCGCCGCCGCCGGCGTCTCCCTCCGGGGATAGTAGCCCAAGCAAAGCCCGCTGCTCTGGAGGCCTGGGCTGGAGGTCAACAACTAGCGATTCTTACAAGTTTGTGGAGGCTTTAGACAAGGAGTGTCTCAACATCACAGTCCAACACGCGATAAAAGCAGAAAAGTCTCCCCCAAAGCTTCATGAAGCCATATTTCCACACTTTCAAACCTACAAGCTCTTAATACTACACTAGAACCCGAGCGGGTTCTGGACCTGAACACGGACCTTCAGACCAGCAGAGGAACAGCTCGCTTTGGTCCTGCTGGAGGACTGTGAAGAACTCCGCTCCGGGTCCTGGTTCTGCTCTGAGCTCTGGTTCTGCTCCATGTCCTGGTCTTTGTCCAGATGTTTGCTGCTGTGTTCGCGCTTCAAAGCGTCTGTCCAGGAATCCAGGAAGTGTTTTCAATGCGTGCGCCGACGCTTGGATTCTTTCCTATGTGACGTCATTGATGACGTCCGAACAGCGTTGCCAGGTGGGAAATGTAGGATTATCGTACCAGAGACTCAATTCTCGTATTTTGAGGAACATTATCGTACATCTTTCATCACCAAAATAACAAGCCCAATGATGCACTATAGTCAAATTTAATCACTCTCGTGTTAAATAGCATCCCACAGACACTCACAGCTTCAGTACTGAATGGGTTAACGGCACCACATCAGCACAAACTCACAGTTGCGTTAGACTAATGTGTCCCCCAAAAACAAATGGGAGGTGGGAACTAATGAGCTAAACTATGAGGCCTGGAGGCCACCTGCTGTTAGGGAATCGGCATAGCAGGTTTACATTTTTGTCATAGATTAACAGTAATCGTGATAATCGACAAGAAAAAGAGTAATCTGGCTCCACTTAGTGCAATTTATTTTGCAGAACTTAATTATCTGAAAGAAGTTAACTTAAAATGATGTGCATATAGCACACATATTCAAAGTTAAAAAGGTTATAACTTGCCTTTGTGCAGCTAAGAGACATGTTCTGTGCTGTTTTTGAATCCTTAAATATGTCTTGGTGCAGGGCTGGCAGAGGCTGGAGTGGATGTACATATATGGAGGTAGGAGGTACTACACAATCATAAAGTAGACTTATTCACTGAATTTTTGACTGATTTCTCAACGGTTTATTTGTAAAACACGTCACACATGTAGCTATGACACAGGGTGCTCTCCCACTGCTATAAAGACCAGACTTGGTGAAGCTCTGGCCAGAGTGGAGAGTCTGGAGCGCAAGGAGAGGACCAGCATGATCCAGGAGTGAAGGGCAAGGAAACATGTGCAGGCTCTTCTTGAGGATGTGAGGGAGAAGAACCTCATAAATGAAGAGATGAAAGACAGACTTGACTTCTATTGAGGTAAACTCATTTGAATATTTTATATAGGTAGCCTACAAAATGTTTACACTCTGTTAGACTCCTCCTTCCTGATTATTTAAAGGGGTCTGACTAGCTAATTTGTGCTAACTTCATTTCAGATCTTCAGGTTGACCTCTTGGCCAAAAAGGGCCGTGAGTTCACCAGAGAGCAGAGAGGATTTGCCCTCACGTTACACCTTCATGGTCTGAAGGCATACACTTACCTGAGAAAGTCTCAACATCTTCCTCTCCCCATCCCCATACATTGCAACGCTATTCTTCATGTTGCTTAATTGTTAAATACATTAAGCACTTTAGTCCTACATAGTATGTTTTGGGACAAACAGTGAAAATGACCAATCTAAAAGCTCACATCAAATCATCACATCACATAACACATTCTGATACATTTTGTTCTTTCAGATATGCTATTTTCTCTGTTTAGTTTCTTCTATAAGGGTTAAAGTGGTTAAATGACTACTTTTTTACTTTTACAAAGGTGGCTGACTTCAGTTCATGCTAAGCCTGGCCTAAATAAAATTATGCTGGACATGCTGGGAAGAAGATGCAAGGAAGATCAGACTAACTATGGATGGGTGACACTGATGCTGGATGCCATGGCCATAAAAAACATGTTCAATACAATCCCCAAACTCAAACAAACTAGGATGAAGGACCCAAGAGCAGACGATCTCAAAGGCAAAAGGGTTTTATTATCACAAAAACACAAAAGTCCACAATGCAAAATGCTAGTGATGTTATGAGGCGTGCCAAGGCTCCGAAGCGTGTATCGAGTAATGGAGGGGGCGTTTCTGTGAAGTGCCTATCGAGGCTTGCCTCGTTTAGGGGAGGAGCCCAAAGCGATGATGTCCGAAGCTTCGCTGCCCGGCTGTACCACGTGACTGCTACAGGAAGTGGTTCAGATCTTGTCGCGGGGTTTGACAGCTTTATGAACGCCACAGGCTCCATTCAAAATGTGGGTTTTTGTAGGCGAGTTGCGGTCAGTTCAGAGTGTGGATAGAGTTTGGATAGCTTGGATACTAGAATCTGGATAGCATTTATATAGTTTATGGTAGTTCAGTATATAGTTTGTACATGATGGCACAAACATTTTTATGCACTCCACCCTTAGCAAAAAGAAGTTTATTCAAGTGTACTATGAGTATACTTATTTTTTACTAAAAATGAGGAAGTATAATTGAAGGTGACTTTTTATAAACTATATTTTATTCACCCACTTAATAGTTTAGTGAAGTATACTTGGCTTACACTTAAAAGTATAAACAAAAGTCTAAGACTTTGGGCCAATTCCAATTCCTCTCTTAACCCTCAATCTCAACCCTCGCCCTTAACCCTCAATTTTTGGCCCTCAATCTTAACCCTTGAAAGTAAGTGTCAGGGTTATCTTGTGACTTTGTAATGGGACGCCCCTCGAGTGCAGTTACGTCTTCAGACTGAAATGTATCAGAGCCCGTGTTGTCTCTGTATTCCCTGAAATTACACAGGAATAACATTGAAAAGAGCGCTTTATATTCTCTAAATAATATTAGCAAATAACACAATAGGGGAAACATTATTCAGTCCTCCGTCGCTACACAACAAGGTAAACAAGTAACGTGAAGCTGACCCGGACCGTCGACCGGACCTGTGGAGGATGTGGGTGTGAGGGAGAATTAACATTTGGAGTTGAAGAGCAGAGTGGCTTTGGGGACAAAGGTGGCTCTCCTCCTCTCAGTCCTGCAGGCAATGCAGCGGAGGCGTCACCCGGAGGGGAGCCATTGAAATGAGGTGTGGAGAATGTGAGAGGGGTCGTTGATTATCTTGCCTGCCTGTCTGAGGGCCTGTTGGCTGTAGACGTGTGAAACAGTTCTGACAGGCAGGCCGATGACTTTTGAGCACACTGATGCGGTGTGCTGCAGTCTGTTTCTGTGCTGTAGGCTGAGGGAGTGGAACCAGCAGGTTATGGAGGATGTCATGATGCTTTCAATGAAGGCATAGTAAAAAGTCATCAAGATGTGTGTGCTGACTCCAAAGGAGTTGAGTTTCCGGAGGAGGTACAGCCGTTGGTGACACCTCCTGAGAATGTCCCCTGTGTTGTTAGAGAATTTCAGGAGGTTGTCGAAGATGGTGCCCAGGTATCTGTATTCCTCCACTACCTCCACTGGCTTCCCGTGGATGGTGGTGGTGACTGCAGCAGCCAGATCCCTCTGCCTACTGGAGAAGGTCACCACCATCTCCTTGGTTTTGCTGACGTTCAGTTCCAGTTTGGAGCTGTCACACCACTCTACAAACTCCTGGAGAACGGGTCCGTGGTGTTGTGAGGGGCCTGTCAGCAGTGACAGGAGAACTGTGTCGTCAACATATTTCACCAGGTGGCAGTTGGGCTGTGTGGATCTGCAGTCATCGGTGTAGAGGATGAAGAGCAGGGGGGAGAGCATACAGCCCTGGGGGGAGCCAGTGGATGTGGAGCGGAGGTCGGAGAGGAGGTTGTTAACCCAGACTTTCTGAGTCCTGTTGGTCAGAAAATCCAGTATCCACAGGATTAGGGTTAGGGTTAGGATAAGCGGGAGACGACAGACAGACGGACGGATTATGAATCCGTATTATGAAGATGAATATGAGGATATAAAGGGTGGAATAGGATTGACTAGATAAGTACACTGGAGTTAAAATTGATGTTGATATTTTATCGTTTTATCTCCTTTTGTCATTCTGTGAAGTACAGTTAATATAATTTAAGGTGAAGAAAAAAGTCCTCCAAGTCCTCCAATAACCTATGCAATATAAATACTGTGCATACAAAGTATTAAAAATACAAGAAACTAACCTTTTTCTCTTCCGCGATAATGAAGTTGCTGCTATACGCATGCGCAGTCAACTCAGGTAGGAAAATATTATGAGTAGGAAGAAATCTCAGAACACCCGGGACGGCAGACCGGGACCACCGACGAATACAAGTAACGTGAAGCCGACCTGGACCGCTGACGGGACGGGTCCCGTCGGTTGTCCGGGTCGGCTTCACGTTACTTGTATACCTTGTTGTGTAGCGACGGAGGACTGAATAATGTACCAGGACCACCGACGAGTACAACATGAAGCCAACGGGACCGCCGGTCCGGCAGCAAACATCGTAAAGTAAAAAAATAAATGTTACGCAACAATGATGTTAATCCATGAAAAAAAATCTCAAACAAACACAATAAAATGGTTTCGTAACATTTATATCTTTAAGATATACGAAGATACTTACGTTTGTAGCTAGCTTCTGGATAGCCCTTACTTCCAAGGGTGGTGTCGGAAAATCTCAATTTTGAGGGCGATACAGCCCTCAAACTCGTCCCTCAACTTGACTTCCCTCAGAATTGGGACACCACTTGCCCTTAGCGGGAACGCGCATTTTTGAGATTGAGGGTTGAGATTGAGGGTTAAGGGAGGAATTGGAATTCACCCTAAGTACATTAATACTAAGACTTACACTTATTCTAACTGATACTTAAGTCATATATATATATATATATATATATATATATATATATATGTGTGTGTGTGTCTCACAAAATAAGTGTTTTGTTGAGATATTGTTACTTTTTGTTGCCTTTCCCCTTAGAGTCACTTTTTGGTATTGTAATTGTATTTTATTTTATTCTGTCAAATAAGCGATTACAGAGTCCTCTGTGCCATGTGAAAGGGTGTTCTCCAAGGCTGGAGAGATTGTGTCTTAAAAAAAAGGAATCGGTTAAAACCAAAAACTGTGGAAAAATTGCTGTTTCTGAATAAAAATACATAAAATCACCCCTTTAATGGTCATCATTGTCCAAGTTGCACAAGCATATTGAGTGCGCCCCCTCCGTAGTTCCACAAACACTTTCATTGTTCTCTGCCTGAATAAGCTCAGGTGCCCCGGTAGCGCAGTGGTTAGGGCAGGCGGCCCTTGAACAGAGGCTACAGTCCTGGTGTGGCTGGTCGTGAGTTTGACTCCCAGCTCGTCGACCCTCTGACGCGTGTCTTCCCCCTTCTTATGATACTACTCTGGGAAACATTAAACAGATTACATTCAAACAATATTTTATTATGCACTTGATCATTTATGTAGACCAATTATTTGGTCATATACATTTTGTTATTCACAGTCATTCGCAAGAGCCATGACTGATATTGTCCAACCGATAGGGATTTTTTTGGCCCGATAACGATAACCGATTTTAAAGGAGGGGCAATCACCGATAGCCGATATAGTGAATTTTTGAGATGGAATGAAAACAGGCCTTCGATTGTGCAAAGATTTTGCTCCGATATGATTATGCAAGGGTACAGTCATAGTAGTACAGCCAGCTGCTTTATTACAACAATGTCTTTATTCAAAACTTAATGTTTTTTAAATTACCCTGAACATTTGTAGTTTTTCAGTCAAACAAAAAGAAAAAAGTGGAATGACACAGACAGCAGATTTGCACATAAAAATAAAATAATGTAGCTGCTACTACTGAACGCTTCAAGAGGACATGAAACATTCAAATAAATTGTGATGGTTTACTAAATGGTCATCCCCTCTAAACAACCATTATATATTAAACATGATAAATATAAGCATTTAGGAGAAAAAAAAAAGAAGCTCTTTATATTGCCTGACCCTCGCATGTGACACTCATACAGTACCAATCATTACCAATCATTTGCTGCTGCTGCGCTGGATAGCAGCGCTGAAAAGACGTCTTTGAGCCGACAGATTTCAACTGCAGCACAATAATGATCTGATGTGAGCTTTCTTAAACAATATAGCAGTCTTATAACTGTCAGAAATTCAAAACGAAGCACAACCACTATTATCACGCGGACCTATTCACCTAAAGCTCCCATCAGTCCACAGCAGCAGACACCGTCTGACTGCTCAGTCAGAGTCACAGCTGAAATATCCACAGAAATATTTCTTACCTTACCCCACGTTTTTCACAGCTAGAGTCAGGCTCAAATCTCAGATTTAAAACATTATAATCCACAGGTGTTATTATTCCCAAATCCGTAATCTTCCTCATCGTCACGTTACTTCATAATAATTTGTGCGATAGTTTTTTTTAATATCCATAGAAATACAATAGTGGTCTCCTCCTTGTCTTCTTCTCCTGTGCTTTGTATGTCTCCTCCTATCATTTATCTAGACGTTACCTGTCTCGATATCTTTTATTATGTTTGACTGTAAATGCATTGTACGGCGCAGCCGAGCGACTAGTGCTTGCTTGGATTCATCAATCCTTTTAACCAGGCATTTGTATTAAACTGTATCCTTCTGTGCTTTTGAGCAAACCGGGTTCACAAACACGGGGAAATTAACACAGGACAATGAATCCACAATTATACCGATGGCATGTCATGTGTTGGGCTGTTTTAGTTTTTGTTACTTAAACATGAACTGATCCCTGAACTCTGCTAACGTCATTTATGTAGCTAATGCTACGAGACACCAGCTAATGCTACGAGGCGGATGGTAAAGTTACCTCGTAGTTAGGCTACTAATTAATAATTAGCTTACACACGGGGGTCTTGGTCGGAGACACTTTCATGTTGAAAGGGGCAATTAAATGTGGCCTTTAATGATCATGTTAACAGTTACTTAGCCTATTTCATTAACTAACTTACCGTTGCTTGTGGCTAGAGGGAAAAACTCTTGCGATGCTGCTGGCTCGGTCAGAGTTTTGGCGATGAGGTGAGGTGATGTGGTGAAGAGTAAAGTGGGGGATGGACTGAAATGTGAACTGAGCTCAGCGCGCTCTGCTGGACAAAATAAATCATTACACCAGCACTTTATTATTTGTCACACATTTTTTTTCTATCGGCGAGACATTTCACCGATATGATAGAACCTCAGATAGAACGGGCTTCGTCCTATCGGCCCCCGATATATCGGTGAACCGATAATCGGTCTGACACTAATGAGTGATACATAAATTCAGTGCATCACATCTTAAGATTCAGCTGGCTGTGATTATAAACCTGACCAGTAGGTGGTGTCATGTGCATATGAAGCATCAAGAAATTAACCTTTTCTCGAACCAATTGGCTGATGTGTTACAATGCTTCACGAGGCTTCATCTCACCATCACTAGGAATAATAAGACAATTGATCTTCTGTATACCAACGTGAGGGATGCATACAGAGCCACCCCCTTCCCCCACTTGGGAAGTCTGATCACAACCTGGTCCACCTACAGCCCCAGTACTCCCCCCTGGTGCAAAGGCAGTCGACTACAACACGCTCTATCAGGAAGTGGTCGTCTGAAGTGGAGGACGCCCTGAGAGACTGCTTTGAAGCCACGGACTGGGATGTGCTGCTGAAACCTCATGGTGAGGACATCGAAGGGCAGACACACTGTCTGACCGATTATTTAAATTTCTGTTTAGACGTGGTCACCCCTGCTAAGACTGTACGCTGCTACCCGAACAATAAACCCTGGGTGACTCAAGAGGTCAAAGCTGTCCTTAACAGGAAGAAGGTAGCTTTCAGGAGCAAGGACAGGGAGGCCATTAAATCAGCACAGCGGGAGGTGAAACAGGGCCTGAAAGAGGCAAAACACACCTACAGGAGGAAAGTTGAACAGAAACTGAGTGAAAGTAGCATGAGGGAGGTCTGGGGTGGTGTTAATACCATCACAGGCCACAGGGTCCCTGACCCCCTAACCCTAACCCCCTAACCCTAACCCCCTAACCCCCTAACCCTAACCCTAACCCCCTAACCCTAACCCATAACAGCAAGAGGGTCAGTGGAGGAGGCAAACAGACTTAATAACTTTTTTAACCGGTTTGACCAGCCCACGACCCTCCCACCCTCACTGCAGCCCCCTCTCCCCCTCCCCCCAGTGCACCTCCTCCACAACAACAATGCAGTCCCCTTCTCCCCCCTCCCCTCCCCACATCCTTCTCCCCACATAACTGCAGACCAAGTCAGGGGAGAACTGAGGAAGCTTCATCCCAGGAAAGCGGCAGGCCCTGATAAGGTGCCCCCCCGGCTGCTTAAGACCTGCGCTGCTGAACTGGGGGAGCCACTCCAGCATGTTTTCAACCTTAGCTGACAACTAGGGAAAGTGCCCACTTTATGGAAAACATCGTGCATCGTTCCAGTTCCTAAAAAGAACCGGCCCAGCGAGCTGAACGACTTCCGACCAGTGGCACTCACATCACACCTGATGAAGACACTGGAGCGGCTCTTCCTCAAGCTTCTCAGGCCCCAAGTGCAACATGCCCAGGACCCCCTACAGTTTGCCTATCGGGCAGGTGTTGGTGTGGAGGATGCCATCCTGTATCTTCTACATCGCGCCCACTCGCACCTGGATAAGGGAGGTGGCACGGTGAGGATCCTTTTTCTGGATTTCTCAAGTGCCTTTAATACCATCCAGCCCCTTATGCTTCAGGACAAACTGCTGAGGATGCAAGTGGACCCCTGCTTGGTGTCCTGGATCTCTGACTACCTCACCGACAGACCGCAGTATGTCAGGCTGACGGACATCATGTCTGACACTGTGGTCAGCAGTACAGGAGCACCGCAGGGGACAGTGCTGGCCCCCCTTCTCTTCACCCTATACACCTCAGACTTCTGCTACAGCTCGGAGCTGTGTCACATCCAGAAGTTTGCAGATGACACAGTTATCATGGGGTGTATTAGGGATGACAGAGAAGAAGAGTACAGGAGTCTGGTGAATGACTTTGTTGTCTGGAGCCAAAGGAACCACCTGCACCTCAACACCTCAAAGACTAAAGAGCTGGTCATGGACTTTGGGAAGTCCAGACCATGTCCACGTCCAGTGTTGGTCAGGGGTGATGAGGTAGAGGTTGTAGTAACTACAAATACCTTGGGGTGTGGCTGGATAACAAGCTGGACTGGTCATGTAACACAGAACACCTGTACAATGGGGCGGCTGTGGCTCAGGTGGTAGAAAGGGTTGACTGGTAACCGGAAAGTTGCCGGTTCAATTCCCGTGCTCCCCTGGCTACATATCGAAGTATCCCTGAGCAAGATAATGAACCCCAAGTTGCTCCTGGTGAGCATGTGGTACCCTGCGTGGTAGCCTCGGCCATCAGTGTGTGAATGTGTGCGTGAATGGGTGAATGTGAGGCCTAATGTAAACCACTTTGAGGGCACCTCGGTGCTGATAAAGCGGTATATAAGTGCAGTCCATTTACAAGAGGGGCCAGTGTAGACTGTATTTCCTGAGGAGGCTGCGATCTTTCAACATCTGCAGGAAACTGCTGCAGATGTTTTACCAGTCTGTGGTTGCCAGTGCCCTCTTCTATGCTGTGGTGTGTTGGGGTGGCAGTACATCCACAAAGCACTCAAACAGGCTGGACAAACTGATCAGGCGAGCTAGCTCTGTGGTCGGCTCAAAGCTGGACTCTCTGGTGACAGTAGCAGAGAGGAGATCGAGGAACAAACTGCTGGCTATTATGGACAACGCCAGTCACCCTCTGCAGCCTGTCATCAGTGCACAGAAAAGCCTGTTGAGTGACAGACTGCTTCTCCCCAGGTGCAGAACCAACAGACTCAGAGACTCCTTTGTCCCCCGAGCCATCAAACTGTATAACTCTGCACTAGGTGGGAGGGGGAGGGGTAGCAGGAAGAGAGAGGGATTGGAGAAGTCGGGACACTAAACTGAATATTTATGGTTGTGCAATCGATGTTTATTCTCTGGGTGTGCAATAGTATTTTAAGACTATTCTAATACTGTACTATTTTTTTTATTCTATTTTATAATATTTTTTACTCTCTTATTGATATATTCTCACTGTATCTTAATCTATATTTCAAACTGTGTTTGCTTTTTACTGCTTTGTTGGTGCTGTAGCTGCTGGAACCACAATTTCCCTGACGGAGACCTCCCAAGGGATTAATAAAGTTCTATCTAATCTAATCTAATCTAATCTAATCACTACAAAACGCAAAGATCCAAAAATGCAAAACATAAACTTATCTTAATCCAGGGAGACAAGACTGCAACACACATCATACGACTAATGGACCCACAGAGAACAGGGGAAAATGACAGGACTTAAAGGTGGGGTGGGTGTTGTTTTTTTGCAACACTTTTTACAATATTGCCTGAAAACCTTTTCACATTTCCATTGCACCCACTGAAATAAAATGTTTGCAAAAAAAACTAAACATTTTGGTCCAGTCTAGAAGGTATAATCAGAGAAAAACTCTGACCAATCAAAAAAGTGATCATCACTATTTTGATTGGCTGCCTAATACGTCCATCAAATATCACCCCTCCCTCCCTCCCTCCCTCCCTATGGTTCATGCAGTCGTGAATCGTGTGAAGGCGTGGTTTCGAGGGGTGAGCTGAAGAGGAGGAGGCGGAGCCTTTGGGAGGAGGGAGGGAGTGTATATTTTCAAAATCTCACTTGAGTTGGATTGCTGGAACCGTTTTTCAAACAACACCTACTCCACCTTTAAATACACAGAGGAACAAACGAGAGGCAGGTGCAGGGAATCAGTGGTAACGAGGGGAAGGAAGCAAAGCAGAAAACAATAGAGACAAGGCAGACCTTTCAAAGTAAAACAGGAACCACTAAAGAGAGGGAGAGATGCCAACCTGACAGACACTGACACACACAGGGCTGTCATGGCGACAAGGCCATGACAGAGAGAGTGTTTGTCCTGATGGACGCCTGCCACATGCTGAAGCTGCACGCAACATGTTACAGGTAAATGCTGATTGTTGTGCCAGCTTATTTGCTTTTTAATGATATTTTATTGTTGTGGTGTTTCTATTTCCATAATAACGACTGCATGTGATGCCTTCCATTTTTCTGTGTGGACTTGTGTGAGCTGTGAATATTGCAGATTCTCATTGTGATCCTAAAGGCATCCAGCCCTATAATGAACACCACTGACCCCATTAACTGGAAATACATCATTCATCTCAATGATGTTCACATGAAGGACGGACTGCATGTTGCAAACAAAATCACGCACAAGCATGTCCACTTCCACAGCCAAAAGATGAAAGTGTCCCTGTCTGCAGACTTGGAGTCGCTCAGTAGCAGTCGCTCTGTGCACATTGAGGGACCTGGGTGACTCCCAGTTTACAGACTGTGAAGCGACGGCTGAATTCATAAAAGAAAAGTTGACACATTACACCAGAAAGACAGTCAGGGATTATGCTGAAATCAATATGAAAGACTGCAGTCTTCCATGTTCTTAGTTCTTCCTACGAGGTGAAATCACACATGAGGAGATGAGGTTAAGGTGATGGACTGCTAATCCATTGTGCTCTACACGCATGGGTTCAAATCCCAGTCTTGTCGTATGTACTGTGATGTGACAGCACTGTTTTGGAGGGTTCTTCTAAAACTGCTCCCCCTTGGAAATATCCGTCATACATCACTCCTTAGTTAGATCATGATATGGCAGACGTCTTTAACACATTTCAATGTCAAGAGTCCTCTGTCTCCATTCTGGGTCCCACCTGGGTTCAAGAAAAATCCTCTCAATAATGCTAACCCAAGCAGCATGTATGCACCTCTTGCTCCTTCCACTATGTTGATTTTCCTTTATTTTCAGTCGTGTTTCTTCGCAGAGTTTGGAGGTCATCTTTGGCAGACAGGCAGGCTGCAACATCTAATCTCTGGGATGTCATTGTTTCTGGGATCATTTGACAGCTTTGTCCATTCCAAGGTTAGTTTGGATGGCGTTACCTCATTTGACACCTGTGGCCACCTGGAGTTTACCTCTGCATTTAAGGACCTTAAGGAGGCGGGGCCTCACATACAGGCCTCTGTAGTGCTTGGAGAGACCTGAACCATCTATTTGGATCACATGTCTCATAATAGGGTGTTATTCCAATATTTGTATAACTTACTTTACCAGTAATATACTTTGTTCTAGTGAGGCAATTAATCAATAATTAAACAAATTGAAACAAACAAAAATTCTTCTGAATAACAACAAAACCTTGAGCTAATTATTCCAGACGGCTACGTGTCCCAAACTCCTACGATGATGGAACCCGTCTGGTAAACAGGAGTGATGAAATCCACATATTCACATTCCAGAGGAAAAGTCACGGATGCACAAAACAGCATTATTCAAACAATAAGGTCTCGCTGAGCCCAAATGCCACTTTTCTATAACAGCACTGCAAAGTAGATAGTTGGAGAGATGAGCAAGAAGCAGCCCTCTTCTTTCGTTGAAGGAGAGAGCCTCTAAAGATTGTCCAACCTGACTGGTGGAAGATAGAAAAGCTCACTTGCTAGCTACAGCCAAGAATTGAACCTGTATCTTCTGCTTAGAAGGTAGCTATGCTCACCACTATACCACAATCTCAATCCCAACAAATTGGAGGAAATCAGGCTCTTCTGTGAGGAAAAAAAGTTGAGGTGAAGCTGACACAGCTTAACGTGTGTTTAAGGACACAGCTACTTGTATCAGGGTGTGAATAAGGAGGGAAACATCTAAAACCTGCAGGACAGCGGCTCTCCAAGACCGACTTTTGACACCCCTGCTGTAAAGATTGCCCAAGGTGACTGGCAGAAGACAGAAAAGCTCATTTGCTTGCAGTAGCCAGGAACAGAACCTGGGTCTTCTGCTTAAAAAGCAGCTATGCTCACCACTATACCACAATCACAACAAAGATGAGGAAACCTGGCTGTTCTGTCAGGAGACATGTGTTGGCAAAATGTGGCACACTTTGTCAGGGTGATACAGGAACATCCTTCCCTGCCCTGTCAAGGCAGCACCGTTGACTTTTCAACAGCCCGATCGCTCTACAGCTGCCCCTGTATGTCAATAGACGTAACTGTATCTGCGCTGTCGAGCAGTCTGTGAGTTGGTGAGGGGGGTTAACGGCTACGTCCTCAGTGGACATCCACTGTCACCTGATGGGCAACTGAATAGTTCTGCATCTAATGACCTTTCAAAGGTGGATTTGACAATGATTTCAGTTTTCAACCTATCACTCACCAGAAGCCACCCATCCTGCACCCTACTACCTTGGAGCCTCAACCCCACCATGATGTTTGTTGGATATATGAGTCGTGGGCTAATCCTGGCCACCTTGCCACATTTTTCAGGTGCATTTGTGCATCACATATTTTTTTCACATCATGGAATGGAAATTCCTACTATTAACATATGCAAATTCGTCTTCAGATGGCGCCTTTGCCGCAATGCGCGTGCAGCCGATCACTCAGAAAAGCCACGTAGTCAGTACTTGTAAAGGACCGGGTAATGTTCAGCTTCTCCACATCTCTGTCTCTAAAGTCAGAGCCAACTCAGCGCAGAGTTCAAGAGGACAACTCTTGGAGATCTAAAACGGCCGACTGCTGTCATCATCATGGGCCAGAAAATCCCTGTGGCTGCTAGAAACCCGTTCCTTCTCATTCTGCCATAGCTGCCATTGTCACAGGCTCTAGGTTGTTATGGCCTGGGTCAGCCATAGCAGCCCTGTGTGTGTCTGTGTCTGTCAAGTTGGCATCTCTCCCTGTCTCTAGTGGTTCCTGTTTTACTTTGAAGGTCTGTCTTGTCTCTATTGTTTTCTGCTTTGCTTCCTTCCCCTCGTCACCACTGATTCCCTGCACCTGCCTCTCGTTTGTTCCTCTGTGTATATAAGTCCTGTCATTTTCCCCTGTTCTCTGTGGGTCCATTGTCGTCGTGAGTATGTGTTTGCAGTCCTGTATGTTTCCCTCTCGTCCCCTGGGTTTTTTCTTTAGCATGTTTTTTGCATTTTGACTTTTTGTGTTTTGTTATTAAACCTATGCTCTTTTTGAGATCTCCTGCGCCTTGGTCCTCTTTTGTAGACTGCAGACTTGACAGAATGGACCCACCATCACCTGGACCAAGCGGGAGATCCAGATGCCTTTTCGGGCTCCCGACTGGCCCTGGGGGGGCCCAAGAGCGTCCAGCACGGCAGCCGGAGCTGGGAGGTTGGCCCAGCGCATTACCTGGCGTTCGCTTCTTGAGCAGAGGACGTGACGCCTCGGAGAAGGCGAGGCAGATGCTCACGCTCTCGGGTGGCTCCACAGATGGCCAGTCCTCCAGGGCTTCATGTCGGTGCAATGACTTTGAGAACTGGGAATGAGCAATCTGACGCCCTGGAGGTCACATCACCTCCAGCACTCACCCCGGTCATCGCACCGCGGACCCAGTCGCCACCGCCAAGCCTCTTCTCCACAGAGGCCTTGGCCTTCTTACGGGGGTATCAGGAGGAGTCCGAGGCCTTCCAAGACCTCCACCACCGTCTCACGTCATCCGTATTGGGGACCACCGACGTGAGGCGGTGGATATTTGTCTATGACCTCTTCCTGAAGAACCTCGCCACCCGGTCCCGGCTCCTCACCATGCCGTCCATGAGGGCGCTTCAGGCCGACCTGGTGAGGGCTAGGGATGAGCTGGTGGTCTTGGTACCGACGTCCAGGGCGGTCCCCAGTGCCGTTCCATCCGTTCCTGTCTCTGAGGTGGTCGACGCTCCTCCCCTCGTTCCCGAGGTGGTCGACGCTCCTCCCCTCGTTCCCGAGGTGGTCGACGCTCCTCCCCTCGTTCCCGAGGTGGTCGACTCACGCTCGCCAGATTTCGCTCCCGAGGTGGTCGACGCACCTTCCCTCGTTACCGAGGTGGTCGACTCACGCTCGCCAGATTTCGCTCCCGAGGTGGTCGACGCACCTCCCCTCGTTCCCGAGGTGGTCGACTCACGCTCGCCAGATTTCGCTCCCGAGGTGGTCGACGCACCTCCCCTCGCTTCCGAGGTGGTCGACGCTAGTGATGGGTCCATGGCGCCTCATGGATCGTTTCGACACATTGCCAAACTGTATTGAAACATGTCGATACTGTGTCACTGAATACTGACACCTGCTGGACATTAAAAATCCCTACAGGCAACTGAGTTGCCAGACCCAACTGACACTAATACTGTATGACCAAGTATCCAATAATAAAATATAAGTCATTGCATTTTATATGGCATCATTGCATATCTGAATTTGAATTTAAAGTATTTTTGATATCTTTAGATACAGATACATGTATCATAACTTGAAAAATTTGTTTGTGAATGAAGATGCTTGTGAATGAAGATGCTTGTAGACTGTTTTTTTTTTTTTTCTCACAAATTTTTATTTAAAAAAAAAAAAAGTTTTTCCAAGGTTTTGAACTTTAGTTTATTCCGCTTTTTGGACAACAGTTCTCCAGCCTTGGAAAAGACCCGCTCACAAGGGACAGATGATGCTGGTGTGGATATATTGGCTTTTGGTTGTCCCAGTATTTCAAAAGGATCCTGGGACCTGGACAAGTTCCCTGAACCCTTCACTCTCCACAATGCTGAGGGGCTGCAGTCCTTCAGGATGAAATTTAGCAGAGCTTCATCCAGCATCTGCTTCCTGGAAGCTTAATGGTTAAAAAAATAAGTAAAGAATACATTTATAGGAGTTAATTATCAATAAAGCAACTGTGAATAAGTTGTAGAATGGCTGTGTACCTGAGTTCATCCAAGGTGTATCTGGGACTTCATTTTCATGCCTGGTCCTATAATGTCTCAGCACTGAGGTGGACTTGTTTAAATATGACAACTCTGTCGAGCAAATTCAACATTTAACCTGCAGAAAGCATATGAATAGTAAACTAAGAGTCACTTTGGAATGAATTTGTATTTAGATAGATCAAGTGGAAACTTTGAGAGGAACAGGATGAAACAAGGAAATCAAAACAAATTAAAACCTTATTTTCCAATATGAGATCGAAATTGTGCCATACGCTGGAAACCTTTCTTTTAGCTTGAGGCTGGTCCATGATTGTTGCTGATTCTGACAACATGTGACAAAAGATTGGAGATTCTTTTGGCGGTGCATCCCGTCGACAGATGCGCTTCCTTATAAACACAGTTTGGCGCGTCACTGTCAGTTCGATACAGTACCTGTATCGGTCACGTGACTTTCTTAAAGCGAAACGCGCATCGACACGTACCGACACGGGTGTTGCTCTCTGAGCTTGACGCACGTGCCGACGCATCGGTGTTGCTGGACCCATCACTAGTCGACGCTCCTCCCCTCGCTTCCGTTCCCGAGGTGGTCGACGCACCTCCCCTCGTTCCCGAGGTGGTCAACTCACGCTCGCCAGATTTCACTCCCGAGGTGGTCGACGCACCTCCCCTCGTTCCCGAGGTGGTCGACTCACGCTCGCCAGATTTCACTCCCGAGGTGGTCGACGCACCTCCCCTCGTTCCCGAGGTGGTCGACTCACGCTCGCCAAATTACGTTCTCGAGGTCGTCGACGCACCTCAACTCGCCTGTGCGGCGGTCGGCACGCCTTTATGTGTCCCCAGGGCCGAGAACCAGGCGTCGCCCCTGCAGCTGGAGCTGCAGGCGGCCGGGACTCTGCCTGCGCCCCTGCAGCTGGAGCTGCAGGCGGCCGAGACTCTGCCTGCGCCCCTGCCGCAGGAGCTGCAGGCGGCCGAGACTCTGCCTGCGCCCCTGCCGCAGGAGCTGCAGGCGGCCGAGACTCTGCCTGCGCCCCTGCCGCAGGAGCTGCAGGCGGCCGAGACTCTTCCGTCGCCGCTGCAGCAGGAGCTGCAGCAGGTGCAGCAGCAGGTGCAGCCTCTTCCGTCGCCGCTGCAGCAGGAGCTGCAGCAGGTGCAGCCTCTTCCGTCGCCGCTGCAGCAGGTGCAGCCTCTTCCGTCGCCGCTGCAGCAGGAGCTGCAGCAGGTGCAGCCTCTTCCATCGCCGCTGCAGCAGGAGCTGCAGCAGGTCCAGCTCCTCCCGTCGCCGCTGCAGCAGGAGCTGCAGCAGGTCCAGCTCCTCCCGTCGCCGCTGCAGCAGGAGCTGCAGCAGGTCCAGCTCCTCCCGTCGCCGCTGCAGCAGGAGCTGCAGCAGGTCCAGCTCCTCCCGTCGCCGCTGCAGCAGGAGCTGCAGCAGGTCCAGCTCCTCCCGTCGCCGCTGCAGCAGGTTCAGCTCCTCCCCTCGCAGCTGCAGCAGAAGCGGCAGCCGGTCGAGACTCTTCCGACTCCGCTGCAGGAGGAGTCGCAGATGACTCCACGGCGCCTCCTGGCTCCCGTCTGGCGCCGCGGCCGCCCTCCGCCTCGTCAGTTCCTGGTTCCTGCACGCCGTGGTCGTCCGCCTCTTCAGTTCCTGGTTCCTGCACCCCGACGCCGTGGTCGTCCGCTTTGCCAGTTCCTGGTTCCTGTCCGCCGGCAGTGCCTGCCCCATCAGTTCCTGGGTCTAGTCCACCGGCGCCGGCTGCCTCGTCTGTTCCTGGTTCCAGTCCGCTGGCAAGGTGGCCATCCTCCTCAACTGTCTTTGCCGTCAGACCGGCGCCGAGGCCGACCTCGTGGACTGTACAGGGCCTCTGTCAGGCGCCGGGGCCGCCCCCCTGGACTGTACAGGGCCTCTGTCAGGCGCCGGGGCCGCCCCCCTGGACTGTGTTGGATCTCCTTCCGGCGCCGAGGTCAACCCCCCTGGACTGTTTCGGGCCTCCGTCAGGCGCCGAGGTCAACCCCCTGGACTGTTTCGGGCCTACGTCAGGTGCCGAGGTCAGCCCCCTGGACTGCTTCGGGCCTCCGTCAGGCGCCTCCGTCAGCCCCCTGGACTGCTTCGGGCCTCCGTCGGGCGCTGCAGCCGCCGTCCTGGACTGCTTTGGGTCTCCGTCGAGCGCTGCAGCCGCTGTCATGGACTGCTTTCGGTCTCCTTCGGGCGCTGCGCCCGCCCTCCTGACTTCTTTCTGTTTGGCCTGATGGTCTAGTGTTTGTTTTTTTTGGTTCCCTGCCTTCCGGCCCCCTCCTCCCGCCCTGCTCTGCTCCCCTTTCTTGTTTTTGGTTTGGACCGTCTGGGAGCCGGTCCTTTGGGGGGGGGTACTGTTATGGCCTGGGTCAGCCATAGCAGCCCTGTGTGTGTCTGTCAAGTTGGCATCTCTCCCTGTCTCTAGTGGTTCCTGTTTTACTTTGAAGGTCTGTCTTGTCTCTATTGTTTTCTGCTTTGCTTCCTTCCCCTCGTCACCACTGATTCCCTGCACCTGCCTCTCGTTTGTTCCTCTGTGTATATAAGTCCTGTCATTTTCCCCTGTTCTCTGTGGGTCCATTGTCGTCGTGAGTATGTGTTTGCAGTCCTGTATGTTTCCCTCTCGTCCCCTGGGTTTTTTCTTTAGCATGTTTTTTGCATTTTGACTTTTTGTGTTTTGTTATTAAACCTATGCTCTTTTTGAGATCTCCTGCGCCTTGGTCCTCTTTTGTAGACTGCAGACATGACATAGGTCGCAGGATTTAGTGCATGATTTGATATGATCTGAATAACTGGTTTACTGAGAAATTGTTACCATGAGGCTCATGTATCTACATTAAATCAGTTATTAAATGACTAAAAAATTAGCCCTTTCTTTATATATGCCGTCAATTCAGCGCCATGTATGTTGCGGATCACAATCCAAAATCTGAGAAATTGCATTTTCTTTTCTCGCTTTCAGTTCTTAAACTATTTCCATTTTCCAACTGTCTTCCTCAGTTGTGCTTCTCTCTCTTTCAGTTCTAAAAAGAGTGTCGATGGTAATTATGCTCTCGTTAACAGAATTTGATTTCAAGATTTCAGATTCTAACTTTTCCTTCTCTGATTCAGGGTTTGGTTCTCAGATTTTAGATTTTGATTCACAATATACATGACGCCATACTTTCACGTGTAGTGGGATACAAATACTGGAGGAAATGATTCCTAATGTTTGAAACGTCATCGCATCACCTCCAAGTGTCGCCAATGGACAAAACCTCAGAAAAGTACGTATGCCAGCAAAAAAATGCGCGTAGAGCAGCGGACATGCTGACATTAGTACAGTCCAACGTGAGCGTGGAAAACGACGTCTGGAACTGTATGGAAGGTCAGTACGAGAGGCCTCCAGTCTTTGGCAGGAGAGTCAGATTGGTGAGCAGGTAAAAGCACCCGCCGTTGTCGGCAGGATTTGAACCTGCACGGGGAAACCCCAATGGCTCACCTTTTCTCTCTCGCTCCTCACTCTCAAGGGCTGCCCTGTGTAACCTCCATTCGCGATGGATTGGGGTATTGCAAATGTCCTCCCTTTGTTGTCTTTTGGCCTGTTTCTGGCCTCCCTGTACTCTTTGTACAGCTTAAGGGCAACGCACTCTGATATTCTGTTGTGGTCTGGTCTGTGTGCAGCCTGGCCATGAACCATGAACAATCTGCAAATAGATGACCAGATCACATAGTGCTCATCATATATGCCTGTTGACATATTCACATAAATATACTCATACAGATGCTAAAGAATTACAACTATATGAGATGATACCTTTCGGCTGCTTGCTGGCCTGGAGCAGAGCCACTGCGCTTTCGTGACGCTCTCTAAGGTCCTGGCAATTTTGTTTTTTTGCTTTTGAGAGTGTATCTGGTGGGGGAGTGGTCAAAGGCATTCAGACAGGAACATAACCTCAGGATTTCTGCCACTTCAGCGTTGGAGAGTGCCGTTATGGTTCTGTTGAGCCCAACCAGGTACTCTGCCAGGGCATCAACTGCCTCCCAGCCCGGAATCCCTCTCAAATCACACCTAGTGTCCTGTCAAAAGAAATTAACCAGTAAAACCAGTTCAAACAGAAGCCCACATTTCTAATGGTAAAACATTATCAAGTTTACCCGAGCTGGAGTGACAGGCCCGCTCTCTTCAAATGGGGAGTGGGCAGGCGTGGCAGAGGCATCACTCTCTTCAAATGGGGAGTGGGCAGGCATGGCAGAGGCATCACTCTCTTCAAATGAGGAGTGGGCAGGCATGGCAGAGGCATCACTCTCTTCAAATGGGGAGTGGGCAGGCGTGGCAGAGGCATCACTCTCTTCAAATGAGGAGTGGGCAGGCATGGCAGAGGCATCACTCTCTTTAAATGGGGAGTGGGCAGGCATGGCAGAGGCATCACTCTCTTCAAATGAGGAGTGGGCAGGCGTGGCAGAGGCATCACTCTCTTCAAATGGGGAGTGGGCAGGCATGGCAGAGGCATCACTCTCTTCAAATGAGGAGTGGGCAGGCGTGGCAGAGGCATCACTCTCTTCAAATGGGGAGTGGGCAGGCGTGGCAGAGGCATCACTCTCTTCAAATGGGGAGTGGGCAGGCATGGCAGAGGCATCACTCTCTTCAAATAGGGAGTGGGCAGGCATGGCAGAGGCATCACTCTCTTCAAAATGGGGAGTGGGCAGGCGTGGCAGAGGCATCACTCTCTTCAAATGGGGAGTGGGCAGGCATGGCAGAGGCATCACTCTCTTCAAAATGGGAGTGGGCAGGCATGGCAGAGGCATCACTCTCTTCAAATGGGGAGTGGGCAGGCATGGCAGAGGCATCACTCTCTTCAAATGGGGAGTGGGCAGGCATGGCAGAGGCATCACTCTCTTCAAATGAGGAGTGGGCAGGCGTGGCAGAGGCATCACTCTCTTCAAATGAGGAGTGGGCAGGCATGGCAGAGGCATCACTCTCCTCAAATGGGGGCTTGAGATCTGACCGAGGCCTGGGACCACCACTTCCAAATGTAGATTCCTGAGGTGATTTATAAAAAATATAATTATATTGTAAAGCTTGTGTCTATTTTACATTAAAAATCTGTTTATTAGTTTTCCCATATTTTATTTTGATGGATGATCAAACTGTTGACTTTGAGTATTACCTCCATTGAAATATCGTGAGCCTGTGGTAATGTCACATCTGGACAGTCATCCTCCTGGTCTTCATCGAAAACCTCTGGCCGGACGTCACCAAGATCCGTCTACTGGCTCAGATCTCCTCTGTTTGATTGTGCCAGGAGGTACTCCACGGCAATACGCTCTCCTGCAATAAGTATTCACCGGGTGATAGATTGTTTATTATTTACCTACCATGTCATAGCTTAGGTTGATCATCATCAACAGCAGTCTTTTTTTCTTACCCGTAGGTTTCCCAGGGGGAATAAATTCTGGAAGAAGTGGTCTTCCCAAGACTTTGTTGCTGAGCACATTCACGTTAGACATCAAGTGGATGTCATAGATTTTTGTCCGTGATGTCTCAGTCAAGGAAAGCACCTGTGCTGCCCGGTTGAGGTTCCACCTCGACACACCCTCGAGCATGTACATTTGTGTCTGTAATGCGTTGCATCTCCAGCCTGATGAGACAAAAGCCAGGATCAGTGATTACAACAGATTGCAACATTATGACAGCGTAATACACAGCATTCAATAACATAATATACTATGGATATGTGAGGTTTTAACTTGCGTGGAATGAACGCACACTGGTGCTTATGGAAGCTTTCAAGGGAGGAGGACCCTCTGCTGCATCTAAGCACATCCAGTGTTTTGTCCCCCTTCTCCAGCCCTGACCCAATGTTCGTGTACAGCCTTACACCTGGTGGATCCTGGATGCAGGCACCTCCCACACTTGAGACATGCTCTCGTGATTAATGAGGTGCAGCCCAGTGCTGTCCACGAGCTGCCACATGGAGTCAAGAAGACTTTTGATGAGGGTACGGGTCTTCTTCTCTACCCCCCGGGTTCTCCTGTGGCAGTACTTGGCTAACTTGCTAGAAAGGATGCTCGCCAACACCTGGGCATCTGTTGGTTCATGGCCCGGATTTTTCTTCTTCAGCTCTGCCCGATTGGCCTCCTTCAGGTGACAGACGTCAAGCTTGTCCCACTCAAAAATGTAGGAGGACAATTTTGAGCAGAACGTGCCGTACAGAGGATGATGTTCCGTTGTGAGACCTCTGGTGAAACGCCTCATAAAATGGAACACATCCAGCCGTATTATCGACGTCCATGGCCGAAACCATTGGAGGACTGGGTTCACCCCTATATAAATTCACAAGATCATAAACAGGATTTGTTGGATTTTAGTCAGCCTGCCATCAACTGTAGACATGTGTCCACTGTGTACACTGTACTTAGTAACATCAAATAACAACAACAATAGAGGTAATAATTACAGGTAAATAAAAAAATTAATTACAGGTAACCCACCTCTGTCACTGCAACAGTCTCTATCCACATAGATGGCATCTGGCTGTGGCTCACCAGCATCCCTGTACCGTTTTACGATGCCTTGGCACAGGTCATCAAGCCCAGCCCGCTCTCCAGTTGTGAGGACAGAGTTGAGGACTTGACCAAACTCGTTGCCAATGTTGGTCATCCACGTCGCAGTGTCCTCAATTCCACCAGCCAGTTTTTTGGTGATCTATGTTATATCAAAAGTACATACATTATAAGGTCATTTATTCCTAGCCAAACCAAGAAGAAAAAATAAGATCAAGCTTATCTAGGTGTGAATTTACCTTCTTGGTGGAGTTGAGCTTCAATACCCTGCCAAATGTGGAAGTGATGACACCTTTAAGCTTGTCAAGGTGACCCACAACATCATTGGCATGCACTGTCTCGAACCACTCGGCCAGGGGCAGGGGACAGAAGGGTGGTGGTGGCGCATAAATAGCCTGGGAAGGCTTAGGCTTAAGGCAGGATTTCCTGTGGATTTCACAATCTGTGAAATAGTCACAAGACCTCCTCGCCCAGTCCTCATTGTGTGCCTCCTGAAAAGCCTGCTGCAGGTAGCTGGAGCTATTCCCTGCTGTTCTGGGATGAAGTAGTGTGACACATTTTCTGTCCAGTGCCAGATGTGCTGTTAGAACAGCAGGGAATTTGTGGCGATTCGAGGGGTCGAGCTGCTGCAAAATTTCACTACTCCAAGGACAGACGGGGAGTTTACACTTGCTGCACTTAGGGTAACCCCCCCTATTAGATAATATTTGGAGTCCACATCAATGACCTCTCTGACCTTTGTGTAAATGCCTGAGTGGTGCATCTTTCGTTTGCATTGAGTGCATTTTAGAGGGATCCCCCACATCCGCATCGGAGCCCACAAGAACATTCTCTGCCGAAAGTAAGCATGTGGGTCCGGAGGTGCAACTGATCTGATTGGGCATGGAGGGTGGTGCCAATTCTGTCTCACATCCTGCCTCAGCTGCCCACTCACATTGTAGAGGATATGGGCAATCCACTCCCGGTCACCTGGCCTGATGACCCTGAGGAAGGGCTTGGGTAGAAACCTTGCCCGGCTAACCTCTGGAGAGCGCAGCGGGAGTGGGGGCCCTGGTGCTGCTGGAGGAGGGGCAGAAGCAGGGGCAGGAAGAAGTGGTGGGTCGCTCTGGGTCTGTGGTGCCATGTCAGGTACTGTGGGAGGGGCAGGAGCATCTTGGGGACCGATGTCTGGTGTGGTCTCCTGGGCTAGGAGGCAGGCTGAAGCAGGGTGGAGCTGTTCTTGAGCTGGGGTAGTGGAGGGAGGGGCTGAAAGGGTCGGAGGAGCAATGTTTGGGGGGTCTATAAGAGTTGCATGACAGCTCTCAAGGTGCTGTGATAAGCCAACAGCACCCGAGGCCTTTGCACCACAGTGCTCACACTGCTCCTGGGCGTGGTAGTCTGACAGGTGCTCTGTAAACTGGTCAGACGGCACTTCCTGAGCACAAATGGAGCACGTCAAAGTACCTGCACTGGCCTTTGGTGTGTCTGCTGCTCTACTGCTGACCTGAACTGTGGCTGGACCTGCAGCTGGACCTCCAGCTGGACCTGCAGCTGGACCTCCAGCTGGACCTGCAGCTGGACCTGCAGCTTTCTGTGCCTGCTGGGGAAAACAATATTTTAAAATTTTTAGTATCGTCTAAATCAAACATCACTCTGCATCAAAACAAGTCACTGGGAGAATCAAGCATACATAATGAAGAACCATCCATGAGAAACAGCCGAAGACGAAAGCCTTTGTCAGCATGTTAGTACCAAATCACAGGTTTAAGGATTTAATGACATCAATTACCTTATGGTAACCACATTTACAGTGGATCTCGTTTCCAAAAATGTCCGTATATCAGACAGTTTGGCCAAATACGGGGGTCAGGGGACAGCTGTTGATCCTCTCTATCACTGCCCTCCAACGTCTGCTCCCGGGTCTCTGGCCAGTTGTAAATTTGTGTTTCCCCTGGGCATACAGGGCCATGACACCGACCCAGTATGCATCTGGCTTTTCAGTCTTTGGCATCTCTATTGAATTGGACCAAAGACAATCATTAGACAAGAGCTGCTGTAGGCAACATATACAGACAGACAGACAAATAAATAGACAGAGAGATAGATAGATAGATGTGTTGCAGTACCAATAATATAAGACATAAGGACAAATGGAAATTAATATAATTTACACACATTAATTCATTAATTAGCTTAACATTATAAGCTTACTTTTGCTAGGCTTTATAACAACCAGTTGAACAAAATGCTGTGAAAGCACGAGCTACTGGTGATGTTTGGTCAGTTACGTCAGCGTGTGATGTAATTTTATTTTCTTATCGAGGAAAGACCTCACCTAACCAAATTCAAAGCAAAAGATACTGTAAACTACTTTTACATAACGCTAAGTTCACCAAACAAAAACATTATGATGGCCAACTCATAGCTGTTATGTCTCATAAAAATCTCAGCTATGAACGATGTTTACGTCAGACTAAACAAAGAAGCCGGTAAAAAAATCGAGCAATTTTATAAACTTTAATATGGTGAATTACACTTAAAAACAACAACACTTTGGCGGTAAAATGAGATTACAACACAAACAAAATAGTTTTTAAAGGTGGTGTAGGTGTTGTTTGAAAAACGGTTCCAGCAATCCAAATCAAGTGAGATTTTGAAAATATACACTCCCTCCTCCTCCCAAAGGCTCCGTCTCCTCCTCTTCAGCTCACCCCTCGAAACCACGCCTTCACACGATTCACGACTACATGAA